>PVKS010008053.1:0-70119 GCA_004027875.1 Aplodontia rufa
CCCCAGGAGGTACACCCCACCCCAAGAAGTATGCCCTGCCCAGGAGGCACGCCAAGCCCAGGAAGCATGCCCCGCCCATGAAGCACACCCTGCCCAGGGAGCCCCACCCCGCCCAGGAAGCACGCCCTGCCCAGGAGAAACCAGGAAGGCTGGGTTACAGGAAGGTTGTAAGCAGGCAGCAGGTATTCGTGCTTTTAGTTCCCTCACACTTTTTATGATAAGTACATGTTATTTCAATAATTAGAACAAATATCTTTTAAAAATCAAGTGTGAGGGGCTGGAGCGGTGGCTTGGCAGTTACAGAATTGCCTCTCATGTGCGAGTAGGTGAGTTCAAACCCTAGCACCACATACACAACCAAGTGTCAGAGGAATGAAGGTCACATGAAAAGCTAAATAAAAAATTGCTTCTCTTTTTCTCTCACTGTCTCTCTCTTTAAAAAGAGAAAAATCAAGTGTGAGATGTTTTTTAGAAGGCCAGTTTAAACCGTGCTTTCTCAAAGGTCTACAGTTTCTCTTGCACCATTGCTCTTCCGTTATAAGAACACCAATGTCATCTGCTGAATACGGACTAGATGCAAAAAAGCAAAAGAAGACAAAGGATGGGACACTACAGTGGGAAGAATTCTGGTCCCTGGGTCTGGGATTTTTGTGCTAAGTTTTAAATCAACTAGTTCTGTGACCCAAGCCAAAGTTCTCCACCTCGGTGTCTTCCCCCAGGAAAAGGACAGGCTGAGATAGAGAGGGTCCAACGTGGTTTTGCACTTCCTAGTCCCACGACACTGTCTCATAATTCCAGAAACCTAAGGTTCAATGGCATGGAAACTGCCCTGGGAAGCACTCTGTGTCCCAGCCCCTCGCAGACCAAGCCTGTCCACTAGGATTGCAATCCCCAAACTGCCACTCAGAAACTTCAGAGATCTCAATCTCACCAAAGCCTGCTTGTTAGACTCAGGACCCTGAGATCCACACTCCAGGGTGGGAGTCCAGTCCAGCCATCATAGCAACCACTGCTGAGAAGACAGGCAGAGGGGCCTCAAAGGATAAGGATGGAGGAAGAGACTCCCCGTGCTTCATCATCAGCACTGAAAGAGTGGGGCTCCCTTCCTGGCAGTCAGGCGAGGTGCTCAAACCCATTCTGATCTACTGCAAGACCTTGGGAGGTGGAACATCTCTCAGAATCGCTGATATGTCTGATCAGTTCTGAAAAGTCAAGATGCAACAGGCATGGACGTTCCAACCAGAGTCCACATACAGTATCCCCAAAGAGGCACCGGTGTCTGGCCATCCAGGCAGGGAAAGGCCTCTGACGGACTGAACTCTGCACATCACATGGTGATGCCAGGCACAGCTGGATGGGAAATCAACCAGGGAAAGGAGGCACATCTTGCTTTTGCACAGCCCCGACAATGTCCCTTATGGTTTACCTCTCAAGTAGAAAGTAAAAGAAACATTTCTCAGGTGGGGGCGGGGTCAGGAAAGCAAAAGGAAGACACTGTGGGGCAAGAGGGGAGCAGAATGGACCAGCGTCTGTGACTGCCCTGGTTTCCTCTGTCCTCTTCCTCCCCACTGTCCTCCTCCAGGAGCTTGGTGGTAGAATCCCCACCAAAGGCAACCATGTGGATATAGCTCCTTATAGGTATTGGAGTTCCCACAGGAACAACCCAGAGAGGCTTACAGATGGAGGCAGGGGCTGCAAAACAGCCTGGACTCTACAATGTGGACAGGAGGGGACAATAACAGGACGTAACATCCAGATTTTGGTGCTAACAAAATCTCTAGTAAGTTCTGGTGGTGAGCTGACCTTAGATGACCCTTCAAGCTGCAGGGCTAGGGCTTCAACCTGAAGCCTGAGTATGGGGAATCGCACCCCTGGTGGCCCAGTAGCAGGAGCTGTAGACACAGCGGTAAGCGGCTCTGTTGATGTGGCCTTCTCTGCTGGGGCAGGAAGAGGAAGCCTGCCTTCTTTAGGAAGAGAAATCTCAGCCTGCCTCTGGCAGACTTTGTAACAGCCCAGGAAATGACAAAGTTTTCTCTATATGAAGAGCAGACGTCTCTCTTCCCCATCTCCGTCTGTCTTCCCCCACCCGTGAATTCTCCCCTCGCTGACCAGGACTCTGTGCCCACCAGACGTGACATCTACCTGCTTACTGTGACCTGAGGCACTGTCCAGGTCAGGAGGGTGGCCAGGCAGCAGGTGTGGGAAGGCCCAGCTGGCCCCAGGGCTAGGGTTTACAAGCTTGCTACAAGCTTGGTGACCAAAATCTCTGATGAATCACCTCAGTGGCAGCTAGAAGCCACCTGGTTCATGTAGAACGTGACAGCCTCTCAGAGCATGAGAGAGGCACAGGTTGTGGGGTGAGGTCAAGAACTGAAAGGGCGAAGGTATTTAGAAAGGTGGATTCTGCTGCCTGGAGTCCAGGAGCCCAAGACTGGCCTGCAAGAGGAGGCTCTGAGGGACAGCCACCTGCAGAGTTCCAGAGGACACAAGGCGACATCCTCTTCTGTGAGGAGGTCACCAGATGGGCAGGTTGGGAATTGTTGTACATGCTCCTATGCTCTTCAGGAAGATCCCTGACGAAGGCATGAAATGAAGAAACAGTGCCTCTGGACCGAGAGCTGCCTTGGCCAGGGGTGCCTACCCTACAGTTGCATGCCCACGGGAACACAGACGCTGTGGGGGCTGGCAGGCAGCTCTCCTGCAGGACAACAGGATACACATCTCTAAAAACACTCACAAACAGGATAGCTGGATTTAACCATGAAAGCAACAAAGAATAACAGAAATAAACAAGAGCTCATGCACTACACAGGAAGCAAGGAGCCAGTAGGTCCCCATGCATTGGGAACCGAACTTATCAAGATCAGCAGGAAAGCAAATTCAAACCCAAACCATTTTACTGATATTATTCCTCTTGAAATCTACCCTGCTTTTGCCTACTAGACACAGGGAGTCGTTTATTAAAATATTCTGCATAATCAGTATTTCTCAAAAGAAAAATCTCAAAAGTTGGTGATAAATGAAAGAAGAGCTGGCATGAAGGAAAAAGTCAGAAGGATCTAAAAAAAGCTAGCAGATGAAACCCACCTGCCCGCCTGGTTTGCCATGCAGCCCGTCTGGGATCCCTTGATGGTGCTGCTGAGCATGCAGGCAACACCAGTCCTGCAGGTTACATGCCAGCAGACACGCAGGACGCATTTTACACAAAGAAAATGTGAAAAAATACTTCCATATGCTAAAAGCAATTATGCTTCACAAATAAGGCCCAGCTAGGCTATTTTTTTTTTGGACAAGTGCAATTCACAAATGTTCTTTCTCTCCTGTTTTCTTCTAATATCTCTTCTTATTTCTTCTCTAATATGGGTTACTAGCTGGAAACTGTACAGTTCACATCCTCTTAACAATGAAGAGAAAGTAAATGAGACTAAAATGTACAACAGGATGCACGAAGGGCTCTTAAAGGCATCGCAGTCACAAGACCCTCTCGGCGCAAATACCCACAGCTTCAACCTGCAGGGCACCTGCCTGCTTGCAGAGCACTTCTACACAAAACACCTTAGTTAAATGAAAGTCAGTCTGTCCCCGAAGGAAGCCTGGGGAGGACTTTCCCACCATGCCACACCTGGATTGGGCAGGGCACAGTGGAGGATGGCGAGTGAGTTCACACTGACCGCAGCTGGACAAAGCCATGTGCACAATGTGGATTCTGGGCGGGAGGTCAGGGCCCCAGGTGGACCAAATGCATCAAGTAAACACCCGTCCTGAGGCTAGGGAGGTAAAGTCAGGGGTGCTAGAGGACTCAGGGCACACTGCCACCACCTGCCATGTTGGCAGTTGCTTCAGCACTGTTCTGGCCCAGAGGACAACTGCAAAGCTCACATGCTGCAAGGGGGAGACTGTGGCCAAGACCCCCCAGCACCCCTAACTCATCCCATTCCCAGGGGCACTAGGGAGAGAAGAAATGTCATCAAACACAAGGCACAATGGTTCGAAGTAGAGAGGAGTGATAATAAAACAAAGAAGGGCTTCATCCTCAGGGACCCTCCTGAAAATCTCCTGAGCGGGTGACGGTTTCCATGGGAGTGTGAACTGTGAGCGACTGTTTCAGGCGCAGAGCAAAGAGGGCTGCGTATGAGTCGGGAAAGCATTGCTCTGAAAGTGTTTGCAAGTTTCAGGGTTCGCTCCTGCTGGGAACACCCCAGTTGACTGATGGGAAGTAAGGAAGGCTTGCCTGCTTCCTAAAACTTTCCTAGCACAGCTTTGCCTGGGTGATCCTTGGATCAGGGGAGAACTAAGACAAACAGCAGAGCCAGAAGCTAACAGTGGAACACAAACTCCATGCTTCACGCTGTCCAGGGCAGCACGTGGTTCCCTGCAGGGAGGCTAAGCTTGGCTTTGCTGACCCCACTAGCGTGTTAAGTAGCAGATTTCCAGAGAACAGG
Source organism: Aplodontia rufa (assembly GCA_004027875.1). NCBI lineage: Eukaryota > Metazoa > Chordata > Mammalia > Rodentia > Aplodontiidae > Aplodontia > Aplodontia rufa. The sequence continues at coordinate 4,443 of PVKS010008053.1, forward strand.
ACCAAGGGCCCTCCTGGCCAGGACCAGTGGAGGCCCAGGGGAGATGGTGCCACTGAAATGACATCCTCGACCACTGGTGCCTCTGTGGCCTCATCTGCAGGTCAGAGTCCATGCAGGCACTGAGGCTGTGGGCTGCTGAGGATCAGAGCTTGGAACCATGGACGCCGAGGCCCCAGAGGCAAACTGGTATCATACACTGGCACTTCCACAGCAAAGCAGTTCTCTCATTACCTAGGCTCAGAGCCTCCCTGCCCAAAATCACCTGCCAGGGCTCTGCATGTCCCCAGCTTCCCCGTGGTGCCTCCTCCACCCCAGTACCCTCCCTTGGAATATCCTTCCTTTCCTGCATCCCTGCTTCTCCTGAAAGCAGCCCTGAAAGCTGCCATCTGCCAGCAAGTCATCCGCAGGTGGCCCTGGCTCTAGGACCCTTGGGCACGGTCAGTGGTAGCCGTTCCTTCCTTGAAAGCCCTGCTGTGTTTAGCCATGCCACACATGAGACAGTAAATCTTACAGCACTCTCAAGTATTTCAAGACTGTTACTGTTTTCTCCTCAGATGGCAAGCTTAAAAGACAGCCCCTGGGACATCATCACTTAGCCTAAAGCATTAAATTGGAGGACCCAAAAGTTCTGGCTTAGAACTTAAATTTGCTTAATGGAGATTAATTCAATTGTGGCTGGAGTGGTGGCTCAGCATTTGGAGCGCTTGTCCAGCATGGGCAAGGACCCAGGTTCAAACATCAGCACCACATGCACAACTAAGTGTTGGAGAAACAAAGGCCAGATAGAAAAATAAATAAAAATGATTTCCTCTCTCTCTTAAAAAAAAAAAAGGATTAATTTGATTCGAATTCCAAGACTTACACCTGCAAGTCTCTTGAATACATTCTTAAGTTTTAAACATCATCCTTTCTGTCTAGGCACTTCAAGTACGAAATGACATCAGATCCAAACGTTAACATACAGACAGATTCTAACAGTGCTGCATGCAGTGTGGCTTGGGCACAAGTGCACCCACTCACGCCTCCCCTTCAGCCGTGCAGTGGGGACGTGTCAAAGTTGACATCAGAGTAGAAAGAGCGTCAAGTCCTCTTGGAAAGAGGAACTCAAATGACTGCTTTCCGTGTTAGCAAGGCCTGAAGAGACATCATGTGCTGAATGACTGAGAGACATAGACAAGGCCGCTGACATGGGCTGAGAAGTGAGCCGAGCATCCCCTCCACCTGTATCAGAGCTCGGGCTTGCTCCTCCACTCCCACTGCCCACTCAGCACCCTGCACCTTGGGGAGTGTCTTCAAGAAGGCAGAGCCCACCATGGGTTACACACGCTCGGCTTTTTCTTAGAGACTGCAGTGCCAACCATTCCTGTCCTCAAGAAAACACAACGATGCACACAGCACACAACTATTTACATAGCCCCAGCTTCAGCCATCTGCACCCTATTTCTTTTGAGAACCACAGAACTGAGCACTGGCTAAGACACGAACCGGTTTCCTTTGCAATACACCTGCCTCTCACTGTGGGAACCCAAAGCCAGAGAGACCCCTAGCCTTCCTCACACTGTCCCAAGAGAAAGAAGTGAGTGGCCCTGGATGCTTGTGTAATTCTGCACAAGCATATCCTGAATGCAACTCCCACTGGAAATCTGAGTATGCAAGCAGGGCCTAGAGCCTTCAAAGTGGCTGCAAACGACAGTGGACGACACAGTTAACGCAGTCACAGCACTGGTGCTGCAATGCACAGCGTCACGAAAGTGAAAAGCACACACACGCAAAGGGAAAGTCCAGCAGACAACGTCCCTGATGGGGCACGAGTCCAGAACAGCAGCTGTCTGGGGACAGACGTGCAGGTGCCAGGCGGGGATGAGCAGGGAGTGCAGAGGTGGGCACAGGGCGTGGTTCTTAGGGGATGAACAAGTTCTGGGTTGCAGAGACAATTGGAAGATTCAGGAAAGCCTGGGTGGGTCCACTTTCCACGGACTGGCGAGGCACGTGAGTCAGAAGCCCTGAGCCTGGCATGCAAGACGCTGGGCAAAGCGAGGTGGCTCCTGAGAAGGGGCCTCCTTGTGCCATCTGGGGTGGGCCACCTGACCAAGGGCATGGAGTCCAGTTGGAATTCGGAGTCCATATCAGGAAAGAATGATCTGCACCAGCCTGCGGGGGTTGCTGGCTTACGATGCTTGCTGCTGACAGGCTGGAGAATTCAGCAGGCACACAACCAGGTTTCAGAATGGAGTCACAGGGTGCAGCCAGGGCTGCGCTGGCACACGGGGCCTCTCCTGACAGCTTAGAATTGGAGAACTTTATTTGTATGATGATGACAAGTGTCTATAGCCATGTAAGTTTAATTTGGTGCATGAAGATAAGAAATGGTTGACTAAAAACTCTCAAATTTAACCTAACGCAGTCATCCATCATACATGCTAGGAAAAAATCCCATCTAAGAATCGCCAGCGGGCAAAGCCGGTGCTGCTTCCCACAGGAGACAAAGCCAGGGCAACTCCAGGATCTCAGAGACACAGCCTGGGGCCCACTGGTTAAACTCAGATCATGAAAACACACATCCCTGGGCACCACTCTAAAGTGGGCCACAACTCGGAGACGGCCGTCTGTGTGGGACTCACAGACTCCCGGGAGCTTTCTGTCCGTGCTCTTAGAGGAAAGGTTCTCTCTAGCCCGTGGAGGACGTGCAATTCTTCCCTCGTGTTTATTCTGTCCCTTCTCAGTTGATGTATCGTTAGGCACAAAGTCATGTTTATTCCCAAATCCAAACATCCAGGAAGTGAAGGATTTTTTTTTTTAAACAGAACTTCTATGAAGGAAAAAATGAATAACTAAACAATTTAAGGCTGGGGATTTACTTTGAAGGGCAACTTCTGGAAAATCCAACGGGGCTGGCCCCAAGCGAACCCCATCTCCACTGCCCTGTGAGCAGGCAGAGGAGAGAGCAGGTCGTTTTGGTGTCCCTGCTGCAGGACTGGCGGGTGGAAACCAGAGAGACCCAAATAAGGAGACTGTGAATTAGTCCCCCCACCCCCGCTGTAAATGTCTGCAGAAACTAGACTCCTGGGTTTCAAACTGCAGTTTCTGGAGCCCTGAGTTCCAGTGGTTGGTCAAATCAAGCAGGGACACTGCCACCCAGAGAGCCACCGAGTTCTGCACAGGCGTCTGGGAGCAGAATGGCCAAGCTCTGACTGGGACCTACACTCAGGCTGATTCAGCAGGGCCTCTGGGCTGCCTGGGAGGCACATCCCACAGGGCTGTGACAAGACACTGCCAGTCAAGGCACGCTGTGACACCTGCCGCACAAGTCAGTGACCCAGGAGCAGCAAGCACTTTCTGAACTATCAGAAGCCTGTCTGAGAAAGTTACAGTAACAAGTATATGTCGTCACTCTAATCATTTGGAAACGGGGCCTTTACAAACCAGAACATTCACATCATCAGAAAACATCTTTCTATGCTTAATTCAAGATAAATAGAATTTATCAGCTTTGAACCACTTATTCTTTTTCTCTGTATTTTTCTAATCATTCCTATGCTTTTTTGTTTGTTTGTTTAAAGAGAGAGAGGGAGGAAGAGTGAAAAAGAGAGAGAGAATCAATTTTATTTATTTTTCATCTGATTTTTGTTTCTCTGACACTTAGTTGTGTTGCAGGGGCTCAAACCCAGGTCCCCTTGCATGCCAGGCAAGCGCTCCAGCCTCCATTTTTTCTTGTTTGGCTTTTTCCTTTACTCTCAGCTCCTCATCATATCTCCCGCTATTTATTTCAGCAAGGCATTCTGCATTACCAAATAGCTTGCGAGAGCAAGTAGCACATGTTGGTAGAAGTATGTGAAGCCATGTTCTGGAACGGCCAGGCATCGATCGCAGCGTGCGGCATGCCGCTTAGCAGACGTGTAAACAGCTAGTCACTGACTTCGCTGCCCTCTCCAGCAGCTTGGCCATGTCGGGGAGGTAAATAATGGCTCAACACTTCTTCCCGCAAAGTAGGAATCAGAAGACTGTCCAACCAACACAATGGCGGCTGGGGCGGGGGCGGGAATGAAGGGAGATTGTTGGAATTCCGAAGGAGTCAGTTGCCCATAAACCCCGAGCGAGAAGTGACGTGAAGGAAAGAACTCACAAAGCAACGCACATAAATCCTATACAAGTGCGCTGCACATTCCACACAGCCGAACGCGTAAGTGGGAACGGAGCATAAAACGTGTTTCTGCAGACAGCTGTGGACACTTCTGGGTCAGAAAAGACTTCTTCCTTCCATATTCATCTCAAGTCTATCTCGTTAGCCATGTTTTCGTTTTACATAACAAATTCATTCTGGTAATTTATCAAAATATAATCACTGCAGTTAAAAGGTGGTGCCGACAAACATTTGACCACAAAAGCGCATGAAAATGAACAGGAAAGAAACCAATGCTACAACACTTTCAATGACGAATATACGCATGCACACTTGTTATACAGTGTTACAACTGAGCAGTTTTGAGAACTGGAAAGCTAAATGTAAAATACTGTTTATTAAATCAACGTCTTCTGTCTTCCTTCTGTGGGTTCTTACCTCTTTAAATTATCATGTGCATGTTCTGGATTGTAGGGTGGGAGCTCATAATGATAAAGTAGACAGAAAAACTAGAAGTATCGCAAGACCCACTAAACACACTGAAAGAATAAGAATGCTTGTGAACAAGTATTAGATTTTGGTTTTTTTCAATGAATGAAAGAAATTTATTTTTTTAAGAGAGAGAGAGAGCGGAGAGAGAAAGAGAATCAACTCTATTTATTTTTCTTCATCTGGCCTTTGTTTTTCCCACACTTAGTTGTGTATGTGGTGCTGGGGTTTGAACCTGGGTCCTTGTGCATGTCAGACAAGTACTCCAAATGCTGAGCCACTGCTCCAGCCCCAAGAAATTTAATCTTAACCTTCCCATCTTGGTTAAGCTGATCAATCTGAAAGTGCTTCTACCATGGTTTGAAACATGAATTTGAAAAGCACACGTCCTATGAAGATACACCTACATTTTTCACATGTAGCTGTTTAGCAGAATTCTATTGAAAAGTCCAAAACTGTTGACAATACTACATATGCCCCTTTATTCTGACGAGCCACCATCACAGATGCATTCGAGGCTCAACCCTTCCTCGCCTGTGGCTGTGTCAGTAGAACAGAATGGCACCAAAGACTTGTTCACTCTCCCCTCCCCAGCCTGCCTCACGGCCCGTCCACCCCGCAGGGGTCTTTGCTCTTATCACACAAAACATGAGTGGGGGCAACACTCTCTTCTGCAGTCAACAGAACAGTCCGATTCAGGGGTCTGAAAGGCACTACTGGGTCCCCAGGGCCAGGCAGCAGAGGGCTTGGCAGGTGCTCCTGCTCACAACTTGTCCACTACCTACCAAGTGCCAGCTGAGGCTTGACCATGGCACACAGCAGCACCACGCCCCATGCAGGACGCAATTCAGGGTGGCTCTCATGACCAGCATGGCAAGAACAGGCACCTTGGTACAAATGTTGCCAGGGTGAACTACAGCTTAACCACATGCAAACACACATGTCCTGGTGGTTGAAGGCACAAGCTTGGGAGACAAATGGTGTGGAATTTGATTCCAGTGCCCCATTTACTAGCAGTTCTTCCCCTCTGGCCATGTGGGCGTCTCCCTGATTTGCACACCGATTATCCACCTATGAAATGGCACACAGTACCAACTTTCTCAGCGTTCTTGTGAAGTGTTAATGAGACGGTATATGTGTCAGGATGACTTCATCTACATAAGAAAAAACCTAAATCGAACTGGCTTAAACAATAAAAGGAATTGTTTGGATCAGATGACTAAAATGTTCCAAAGTAACACAGACTCCCAGATCAGGTGGACCACTGCTTCAATCCCATCAGCTATACACTTCTTGGCTCTGCCTCCTTTGCATGTTGGTTCTGTCCTGAGACTGCACAGCATCCTGGTCACAAGTGGCTGTAGAACCAAGTCTGTCCTCAGGCTTGCTCACTCCTCCATGGCCACTGACTAAAGTCCTGAGGTTCATTTGTTTTGACCACCTAGTGCCACATGCTCAACTCTGAACTCATTAAGGTGATTAAAGGCGGCACAGGAAAGCGCCACGTTCACATTCACGCACATACATGCATATACACATGTGCAAACACATGCATACACACAGGGCAAACACATGCATATGCACATACATGCATACACATAGGTGCAAACCCATGCATACATATACAAACACAGACACACGTACATGCAAACACGTATGCTGGTAAAGACACATGCTTCTAAACACGTGTATTTACAGAGACATAATCACCCTTTTAGTACCCAGACTGTCAAAGAGAACACTTCATACTCAACTTTGCTGTGAAAGAAAGCCTATGCTATTTGATTTTTGAATGGTCAGTGCACGGAAGGCCTACTGGCTGGACGAACACTGCCCATTTTGCCTGTGATCCTATTTCCCTGGAGGGTGAGGTGTTCTGGGGGTGGTTCCTAATGACTGCATTTGGGTGACACTGAGTGTTTGGAAACAGAACACGCGTCGTCAGCAGTCATAGGTAACCATGTCTTCCAAGGGCTCAGGTGTGCTGCCACAGTGACCTGGGACAGCAGAGGGCAGAATCCCAAGACACTTCCTTTATGAAGAATGTGGAAGAGCAAAATAAATCCCTCAGCTGTGACTGCCCTGCAAATGGCAGTCCTGTTCCAATAACCATTCCCCACCACATGGGTGAAAAGTCTTCTCACATTTCCAGAAGGTTTTACACGTGCGCCAGAATCACCTGACCTCAGGTGCAGGTTATGAAAACGCCCACATGGCCAGAGGGGCTTCTTAAAGCATCTGAAAATAAGGGGCCTTGCCCTTGCCAGCTGCCTCACCCCAGCTGCAGAGGACACCCTGAATCAACTACACACCCTGCTTTCTCCGACATCCCTCTCCAAGGCCTGTGTGCTCTTCTTCCTTCTGTTTTTCATTGGTCCTTTAACACCTGGAACCAGAACTCTGCCCACCAGTCTTGGTTGTGAGGACCAGGTCACAGGCAAGAAGGTCACTGACTGTCCTGGAGCACCCTGGGGGCCTGCAGAGCCTCCCCAAGGGAAGCTTCCAACCCCAGGAGGAGTGAAGACCACACACCACGGCTCCGCCATTCCTGGCATCGGCAGCCTGCACACATCCTGTTCCTTACCATTGGTGTGCTGGCGACGTTCTGAACCTGCAGCTCTTCCTCAGGAGAAAGGCGTGACCCAGGGCAGGGCCAACCAGGCAAGGTGACAGCACACCACAGCTCCGGGGCTCCCGGGGGCTGCTGGGGATGTGAGATGCCCACAGCAGGTTTCCCCAGGAGCTCCTCCTCTCTTCCTCACCTTGCCCAAGGAAGGGAGGCAGCACTGACACTGCTTGCCTCTGTCCCAGCTACAGATGAGGATGAACCCCAGCCCCAATGCATGCTTCTGACATCACTTGAGAAATCCAGGACACGTAGGGAGTTGTACCACGGCCCATGCCATCCTGAGCTGGTGCACAGGAGCTGGGCGGTGTCATTCTGACTTCAGCACAAATCATACGTACAGATGAAGCTCTTAAAAACGCGGATCTCCTGCTCCCTCTGCAGAGCATGGAGGCATCTAGGGTCACACATGCACGGAGTGCTCCTGAAGCCTCCACCAGCCCATACCTGCTGTGTGGTTCTCCCACCTTGGACTGGATGGGCGTGGAGGGTCGTCCTGGTCTTCTCTGTGCCCGCGTGCATGTCCAGGCCACCTGCCCATCCACCCTGGTGTTAAGCGGCCTCTCCAGGGGTTTGCTAGCTGGTCTCCTCCACTTCTTGCCCCTCTAGGTCTGATTCTCACAGATCTTCCAGAAAGATCTTTTAAACTGAGACCCCATCACTTCCATCCAGGACTTTCCATGACCTTCAGGTTACCGTGGAGCCCTGCTCAGGGGCCCCCACCCTGTGCACCCACCACTCCCCTACCCAACGTGCTCTGGCTCAGGACCTGGCACCTGCTGCTGGGCCCCCAGGAATGCCCTGCTCCAGGTCTCACTGGGCTGCCATCCATCTCACTCAGCCCTGCTGAAGTGACTCTGCAGAGGGTCTCCCTGGACCACCTGGTCCAAGCTTGTCCTCTCTGTCCGCTGTGCTCCCTGCCCATGCTACAGGACTTTTCCTCCTAATGTGCTTTGCTATTCGAGAATATGCCATTTTCTACATAAATATGATTTTATTTTCTCCTCCCCACTTGGATGTAACAGGCACAGGACAGAAGCTGTTTCTCTAGCCTGTTCACCCTGGGAGCAGATGCTCAGCAAACCTTTATAGGAAGAACAATGACTATAGCTGAGTTCCTGGCACCTATGGGTGCTAGACCAGAGGCAGGACTGTGGGATACCGTGCAGATATCCCACAACTAGATCTTGAACTCCATGCCCTGGGGGACCCTGCAGGGCACAGCTGGGGCCCCCAGCAGCTCCCTGGACAGACTGAGTGCTGGTGCTCACCTTTGGTGCCCGGGCTCTGTCCTTCCCTGGGCCAGGCCCACCCACACTGAGATCATCTCTGAGGCCCTGCCCTCCCTCCATCTGGCCAGCTGCATCGTCCATGAACTGGGATACGTCTTAAAGCCAGACTGACCACCTGTGTTTACTGCCCATTGTTGCTGTGACAGATCACTACAAAGGGTAGCAGCCGTTAAACCTCCCACATGGCTGAGGGAGGATTCCAGAACCCACTCCAGAGGGGACGCAGGCTCCTCCTGCAAGCTCTGGGGAACCCATGTCCTTGCTGCTTCCAGCTCTGGTCACCACCTGTGTTCCTGCTAGGCACCTCTCCTCCGTCACTACAGTCTCTGCTTTGGACAACCTCCCCATCCAGAGATCCAATGTCCAATGTCCTCAGCCTCCTCCTGCAAGGCCACCAGTGATTACACTGAGGGCCCAGGATCACCTCCCCAACTCAAGGTCCTTAACTTGGTCATATCTGCAAAGTTCCTTGTGTCACTCACAGTAATATCTATGGGTTCCAGGGATTTGGCTCTGGCTATCTTGGGTCACTGACCAGACTTCCCACCCACCAGGGACACTGTCTGACCAAGCCAGGGCACCTGTGGGTGCATCCCATAGACCTGTGGGGACTTCCGCAGCCCCAGCAGGGCAGGCGTTGGATGTGGGACCAGTGGGCAGCCCCACAATCAGAGGAAGCCTGCAGCCCAGCCCAACTATGCCCACCTCATTTCCTGCCATTGAAACCCAGCAGGAGGCACTGGTATTGTTCCTTAGTGCCTGTTTCAGAACTTCAGTTCTTACCAAGTGACAGCCCATCTCAGCAGAGTCATCCCACCAGGCGACAAGTTATCCCCAGGGCTAAACTGTACATCCAAGCACATGGTGCCCCCGGTGGCTTGCTTCCCACACCATGACTGAGCACGTGAGCACAGTGTGCGGGCGAGAGGCTAAGAACGCAAAAAGGAAGCCAGGAGAAAGCAAGTTTGGGGACAGGAGGAGTGGGGACAGTACGGAAGATTCTGAAGCTGTCAGACACACAACTTCTTTAATTCAGACGAGCACTGGTCAGGACAAGCTTTCAGAGGACACTGGGGCAACAGCTGACCACCTGGGACTGAACCACCTGGGGTCTTCCTGTCTAAAACATGAAATCAGGGTACACCCAGGTGCCCCTCTGCTTTGGCAGGTGAGTGACAGTCAAAAGCACAGGATCTGACCACAGGGTGGGTGACGGCTCCAGAACTGGACTGCATATGCCTCTCTTGTCCCCTGCCTGCACCTGCCATCATGGACCATCACCGAGACCCACCATGGTGCCCTCGAGGAAGTTGTGACCCCCAGATAGGAAACACACACCACACACAGGTGCACCCCTGGCTGTGGAGCCATGGCTGCCCCTTAGCTGGCTTCCGGCACAAAGCATCCGATTCCTGCGCTCTTTCCCAGACAAGTAGGTGGGCTGCGCTGCCTCTGGAGACACCACCGTGCACACACACGCACAGGCCTGCAAACCCTTTAAGTGCCACTCTCTCTCAATTTCAATGACAATTCTCTTAATGGCTGAGCCATATCAATGCTGTGCCAGGCCCTCGTGACCCTGGCATGTGCACAAGGCCTGGAGAAAGTGACAGAGTTTGACCACCGCTACCTAACCTGCCACACTGTCCCTTGCTGGGCACCTGCCAGGCCCTCTGGACAGGCCATTTCATTCATTGCTGTCCCAAGCCTACAAGGCAGGCAGTATACCAATTTTACAGAGGAGGGAACTGAGCCTCAGCAACTGGTGGAGCAAGAACTCAAAACCTGGGGCCTGCCTCCCAAGCCACACCCACCTCCGCCACATGCACCGTGGAACAGGTCACCTGACCAACTGCCATGGAAGGATGAGGCTGACTTGGGAGATATCACTGGACATGACCAGCAAAGCCTACCCACCGACCAGCCATCGCTCTGTAGCTATTCCCTGCCAGGGCTGGGAGGTCAGATCCCTGCCTGCCAGCAGCATGTCCTTACAGGGAAAGTAGGGCTGCTGCCTGGCAGGTGCTCACACTACTGACCCAAGTGGCAGGCAGTCCTGAGGGGATTTCTGGGGGTGCAGAGGCGTGGAGGAACAGTAGCAGGTGGACTGGGACTTCAGAGGGGAGAGAGGTTGGTAGATCTGTCCCATGGGTGGGACGTCACCCCATGTGGGACAGAATCCCTTGTGATGTCACCTGGCCTGGAGGGAGGATATGAACATGACATAGGCACTGTTCCATCATTCCCAAGGTGATTCAGGCAAATGTCACCTCTCTCCTAAGTGCAAGCTCAATCAGATACTAGGGATGGTATCTCAAACGTTCACCTCCTCTCCCTCCCTCATGCACATGCAGAGCGACCACGCTGGTTCACTTTAGCAAAGCACCCTCCCTTTCCTACATCAGTTCATGGGGGTCTGTGTGTCAGAGTGCAGGGGAAGAGGCTGATGAACTCTGAAGGCAGGCCCAGATGTGCCATCACTTAAGGGAGGGAGGCTGGCACGTGCCCAGGCAGCTCGTGCACATTAGCTCCAACACGTGGATCAGGTTAAAAGCTCCGTCCACTTCTCTACTGGGCTGCAGTCGACAGGACTTGATCGAGTCACACACCAAAGTTCATGTGTTCTCTTTTCTGCTAAGATCCACAAATTCAAGCCATACCCAACCTCGTGTTGTTTCTGGGGGCTCTGCAGGAGGGCAGTCAGCTTTGATACCAGCAGCGCATCTGTCCTGTCCTCTAAGGTCACTACAAACAAGACATCAAGAAGCCAAAGGTGGCCTAAAAACAAACACTCCTCTCTGTTTCCTCTGTTTTCCTTCCTTTAGGTTACCTTCCAAGTCCACTAGTCAACCAGACTCTGTTCAGCACATCACAAGATAAGAGGGTCTCTTGTGCACTTTGGCAAGCAGGCCATATTGGCCTGTCCTGCCCAGCTTCTCCCTTTCACAGGGAGCCCCTGGCTGCAGGTGCTCTCATGAGCTGGCAGCCACAGGTGTCTGATGGCCTTGGGGCCTACTGGCTTCTCAGTCCTTGCCTACTGTGGCATTGCCCACTCCCACGTCACCTGCTCTCACACAGGCCTCCACGCAGCTCCCTCAGTCAAGACGCTTTCCCGCTCCCCCGTGCTTACGTGAGCCTGTGCAGGACACCTGGGATGTGTCAGTGGTCAGTCGACCTCAGTCCCTGGAAGAGCACACTCACCCTGAGCTGTGAGGCACCCTTCTCTCCCACAATCACTACCAAGCAAGGCCTCCAAAGGAAGGCCCCCAGCCCCTTCTCTTACAAAGTCCACTGCCAGGTTTAACAAGGAAGAGCTGCCAGCCCACGGTCGAGAAAGCTTGCAGTCAAGAACTTGAAAGCTCACCTCCACTGCTGGGCCCACTCTCCACAGCAGGTTCTGGACTTTCACTTGGGCTAAGGTCAACCTAAAACACAAAGGACACGGAAGTGCAGCATGCGAACAGGCACACGGGGCTGAAGCTCACCAACTTGGGGCTGAAGCTCACCAACTTGGCTCGTCGGCCTGACTCTGGCCCATTGCCGCAGCCCCTGGAGAAAATATGCCTGTTTCCCCTGGCTCTCTGAATCCCACGAATTCACAGAGGATGCATGGCCGATCCTGATTCACAGAGGACACATGGCCAATCCTATTCTCCAGGTTAGATCATTTCTACCCTCTTCTACCCAGCCGAGCCCAGCCACTCTGTGGTAGCCTGGTATCACAAGGCTGGTGCCAGAGGTATGAACTCACCTCTGCTTTACAAGAGCTGCTGTTTCCTCGGATCACGTCTAAAGTGACATCTGCTAAGATCAAACTTGACTTCGTTCTAAGTGACCTTAGCACAGCTATGATCTAGGAAGGCTGGTTCCACAGAGACAATCCTAATCTGAAAGTCGTGCACCCAAAATGGGTGAGGAAAAGGAGCTAGCCAGACAGAAGAGGCTCTGGTAGGCAGGACCCCGTACCCAGAGCCAACCAGGCATCTTGGTGCGGCCCCATAGAGCACCTTGCGCAGCTGTCCCGACAGCACGCTGCTCCCCACACAGTCATAGCTCAAAAATGGCCACTACCATGGGGTTAGCAGGTGCTCAAGATGATGAGATATCTGGCAGATGGCAGGAAACTGGGAGGGGTGTGAAGTGGCCGGGGAATGCACAGCCAGAGGCCTGGGCATAGCACAGGCAGCCTGCTGCTCCATGCAGGGCAGGCAGGAGGGACAGGGCTGTGGGTGTGGCCCACTGAGGCGTTCCACCCCAAGCTCCAGGAGCAAGCAGTGCTTTCTCTGTCATCAGTGGGGCTCTTGGGACTTCCTTTAATGGACCTGAAGAAATTATGCAAATGACCACAGGAGCACAGGCGCCCATCCTGGCTGGCCTGACAGAGCAGTTCCTGCCTGCTTAGTAACAGTCTTAGGTGTGTGGTGACTGCACATTTATCCCCCATGCCCTGGCATGCTGGCTCTCAGGTCTAAATATAGCTGCTCCACCATCCCATCTACCGCCTTGGCTAAGTGTTGCAGGAATGGCTTCTTGCACAGCTGCGAATCAGACACCATCGGCTGTATGTCATCCAAGATGTGTGCAAGTCCAGCCCCTGCTCCCATTAAATCTCACTGCAGCTTACCAGCCCGTTTGTTTTAATTTCTGTTTCTCTGAATTCAACTCAATAGCTTTTCCAAGTGAAAACAGCTCAGCCAGCACAGAATACTAGCAACGAACATGAGAAACGTGACCCTTGTAACCAGGAACAGAGCAGACCATCCCAGGACCGCCTTGGGCCTTAGACTAACTCCGCTTTCTCACAAGAATCTTGGAACAGAGGCTGTAGAGTACCTCTCCCCAACTCCCAGCTGCCAACTTCACATCACACCAACCCTCACTCTTGGTTCCCTCGCAGCAAAGGAGCACCCGTCCCAGGGGTGTCTGAATGCTCCCGTAAGCGCACCCAACACCCTACCTACCTTCCTCCCTGCAGCCAGAGGCCCTGGAAGCTGCTGTGGAGTTCGCTCCTCTCCTACCCACGTGCCAGTCTCTCACATCTGAGAAAGTATTCACCCTGCGCTCAAGAAACCCTGAAACCCTTGGTAACAGCTGGACAGATGTTCCGCTTTCGTTTCATTCTTCCACTTCTGAGCACAGGACAAGCAGACCCTGTCGTCCTTCCTGAGTGCTGCCAACCAGTTAGCCTTATGGAAGAGACAGGTGAAGGAGGCCACACCAAGAAAAAAATGGGCAAAATCTCAATAGTTTTGTTATCTTTTCCCATATTTTCGAATGAGCAATAATCCTTTCAGAAGTTTCTTGGATATAAAAAGAGAACACATGTAATGAAATTGCAAAGATAAGGTATAACACAGACACAGTGACCAGAAATAAGGAGCTAACTTCAGTGTCTTTAAAATAAAATAAAAGACAAGTGAGCAAAAACAAAGAAAAAAGACAAAACTTTCACTAATAAAGACTATTATTTGTGGTCCTTGTGATCTTCACTAATTTCCCCTCCCCTTGCTTTTGTTGTTGTTGTTGTTGTCAGCCCAAAAGAACCAAAATTAACAGAATTTCTTTGTCTGCATTTTTTGGGAGTACCTAAAATTGCTTTAATTAGAAAAGGTTTTCCTGGAAACCACCCAAGATCTCGGAGGAGGGTCTACCTACCAAGCCCAAGAATGAAGCTTGCTTTCTAAAAGCCATGCTGGACCCAGCACTGCTCCCAACATGTGTTGAGTCCCTGGTCATTTACGTCATTAGAATACCATGTTTTCCTTAAAAGGAGATAAGCAATGAAGACATGCTCGTGCAAACACGACAACTTTTGATTATCTGTGACTACTGGAAATAGAAATAGACGGACAACTGACCAGTGAGACCATCTCAGCCCAATAAGGCTATGAGGTTCACAGGACTTCAAAAGCAATTTCCTACTTGACTCGTTGGCCTCTGTTGCTAAATGTTAAGTTCACTGAAAGTGGGGATCATTATTTTTTTTATCCCAATTGCTTAGCACAGTGCATGTGGGACATGCTACAAAAATGTTGTGTGCATGAAGAATTAAGCAAGCAAACAAACGAAAAGAAAGTTGTCTCCAACTCAACAGTTTGCACTACAACATCCCAGCCAAGTGCCTTCAATTAGTGCTCCCCACCCACCACCAACTCTCAGGGACTAGTGAAACACTCCAAGTAACAGGTCATCAAAGAGAGCCCTCTGGCTTTGGGAATCCCAAACTAAATAGCTCTTCCCTACATAAACTGGTCTCATGCATCGACACCTTCAGCAACTTAGCTGATATCTGACCTTTGGTAAATAACACCATTTCAACTGGTTAAAACCTGTACTGTCTCTGCAGTGGGCACACCCGCCTTCTGAGGCTTTCCTAGTGTTGCAGAAAGCTGAGGTGCGGCCATTCCTTCCCACCCAAGGGGCCTGAACCTTTCTCAGTTGGAACATGGGCAAGGGTGCATTTTCTTCCTCTATAAACTGTCCTAGCTCAGGGTGAGGTGACCTGCATCGGTGATGCACCCCTGGGTTAGTGTAGCTGACTCATGCGACAGGCAGCATAAGAACAAGGAGCATCACTATCCTAGCAGAGGACAGGATGGGACTCCATCTAAGCAACCTGGGCCGATCCTGTCTATGACCATTATTCATCAGGCAGGGTGATCACCAACGAGATGACACCGCAGCAAGTTCAGGCTCACACGGAATCAGCAGACATAAGCAATAGGAAAAACACCAATGAGCCCAGTAGCTAACAATTGTTGACTGAGCAATCCTATCATCCAGGCTCCAAGTTAAGCCTTTACATATTCTCGCTCAATAATCCCCTATGAGGTAGGAACTATTACTATTTCCATTTCACAGTGGACAAAGAGGAGGCTTAAAGATGTGAATGGCCTGCTAGCAAAAAGGAGAGTGAGGATTTATTTAAGTGCATCTGATCAAATTCACCTAGCATTTTCCAACTTACAGAAACAGTTTTCTAGAAAAGCTTTAGGTTATGAAGCACATTCCAAAAAAGCACACAGAGTCATTTCATTTTAAAGACAACAAAACAGTCCCCCTCCACACCTCATTAACACACGGCAAACTCCAGCAACCACACAACCCTAAATTGCTAAAATCAATAACAAACAGCACCTGCTCCTACTCGAAGAACATCTTTAAAACATTTTAGGAGCAGAAGCAAGTCATTCTGCTTCCCTGGGCCTCCAGGTCCCCGTCTCTAAAGGACACTCAGAGTGAGGCCATGGTTCCAAGCCCAGGGATGTGTTCTCAGGTGATGCCATCAACACAGTGGAATCGGAGTTTTCCGGGGGTCTTGCAGGCACTGAGAGCTGACTTTTTTTTTGGATATGCCCGTGGACGTCCATGCAAGGTATCCAGCTTTCCTCAGAAACCTCCAGAACTATACTTGACATGGTGGATTATCTGGCCATCTCACTGGGCTCAGTGCTGATACGTGACAAACGTGTTGAAGGGGATTTCATTCTAAGCTGTAATTCATAAACTGTTTCCAAATACAACTAAGTAACCTGGCTTCCACGTCAAAGGGTTTAACAATTATTCAGTTCTAGAAGTAAAATCAATTTTAAAAGCTAGTATAGAATCATCAACACTGGGTCCCTCCTGAAAGCCTTTTTGATAAAGATAATACTGCTCTTAATTTAAAGTAATTACTGCTAATTTACCATTTATGTCACTAGACTTTGAATTGCAAAAACAACAAATTTCTTAAAAATCTCCATGCATAGTTACATACACAATTCCACTGAAACAATTAAAAGGATTTATTATCACACCGAGTTATCTTTTTCATTCCTCCCAACAGAGGAAACAGACATCTGTGTGGCTATGTCTTCTATTTCTCAAGCTCAAACTACTGACAGACCTACCCTGCCAAGTTTTAGATTTCTTGATGTGTTCTTCCCGGGCTATAACCAGATGCAAATACACAAACGAACAGGCAGTTTCTCTGGAAAAGTATGGGAAGGTGGCTGGGGAACAGGGAATATGGAACCTACTGGACAGATCATTTCCACCACACACTTGGCAGTGTCTGAGGCCAGGAATTCTGTCTGGTGTTAAATTTGGAGCTGTAGTCCTCAGAAACAGCTCTGACCCATAGCAGGTTCTCAATAAACACTTGCAAAATGAATGTTTTGGTAAGCATTTAACAGGACTCTCAATTTCTCAAGGTTTTCTCCACTTAGCAATAGCACATGGGCAGAAGAAAATGCTACCTGGATTTTCACAAGTGTCAAGGGACTAAAAACTGTTGAATGCATCTGTGAAAGATAGCATTGAATCTGTATTAACCATTTACGTACTTCTCTTCAGAATCCAGCCCAGGAGCTGGTCTGCAGAAAGTTCTCTGGCGACTTGCCGATTCAAAGTGTTCCTTTACAGGCCCTCCAGCCTTCTCTTTTCCTATCTGATGGTTTATCTACATTTTCCAGAAATTTTATTTTCACGTTAAAGAAGCCTCTTTCAACCTTGCCTCCCACTTTACGTTCTCAGGCCCTTCCACAGACCAGTCCTCCTTACTGAACCCTAACCTCCAGGGCACACCACACACAGGCTTCCTGTGCCTCCAACGGTTGCCAGAATCCCCTGCATGACATCTGGAGTTTGCTCCCATGTGTGCTGCCCTCAGCAGGGACAATAAGTGGAAGGAATCTAGGAACAATACAACAAACTCGGAATTGGAATGAAATAGGAAATGAAAACACATTTGGTATCAAAGTAAATACTGCTCTGAGTTTCTCTTGTCAACTTTAAATCTGTACAGTGCCCATGTCCCAGAAAAATGAACTTTTGCTTGATTTCTCTCAAGGTTAGGTTTAAAGTAAGTCATCCTCCATTACTGGATTAACAGTTTTATCTGTTCAAATCCAATGTTTTGGCCTCGGAGATTCCATCTAGCACTTCCAATTCTGACCTAGAGATATTGCAATAGAAACTTTTCAACAATTCCCTGCTGCTTTTATATCAATTCCTGAGGTTTGCTTAAAGATCTCTTAATTGTTATGGAAGTCTTGCCTGTGTCTAATATTGTGGCAGCTGGGACAAAGAAACCCAAGATGAAATGTGTGACATTGTTCCAAATGAAACTAAAATACCTCCAAAACTCCACCAGGACCTGCCCTGAGACAACCAGAAGGGTAACCCCAAATGAAATGTCAGGTTGCTGCTGCCAGCCATACCACCTCAACGCCCCTTTTTTACTTACTTACAACAGGCTTCACAGTTTTGTCATAATCAGCAGGGGATTCGTACACTGAGATGAAAAGAGTAAGATTTGTTGTTGTTTTTTTAACACCCATTAAAGAACCATCTTTTAGCAGCCATTAAAGAACCATCCATAGAGGATTTCAAAACCCAGATGCTAAGAAGCAGGACCGGCAAAGGGAAGGATTTTGGCTCTCTGGCTTTCAGGACAACGCCGTGGGAAAGCCGAGGCTGCAGAGATATTGCATCAGGCACTTCGCTGCCGAGCACCACCTTGCACTGGCCACAGTGGACCGGCCGCTGCCCTTGCCCGCGTTTTGTCACTCCATGCTCCGAGCATCTGGTGGTGAGGTGGTGTTTGCCTGCTCTGGGCAGGGCTGACCGACCTCACCAAGGTGGCAGCCAGCCGCGGGCTGGGCGCAGGAGGCTGTCCTCCTCCGGACTTCCCAGGTGTCCCCTCTGAGCGCCCCCACCTCGCGGCGGCCCAGCTGCACGGACCCTCGCCTGCCTCCCCGTAGCCCCCAAACCCTGTACAGAGGCCCTGGACAGAAATCCGTCCCCGCAGGAGGACTCAGTGGGTCCAGCTGTGACCAAGTCTCCACAATAGAGGTTGGAGCCCTTGTTACTCGGTTTTAGGGAAACTGACCCAGCTTTCAAATAACTTTAACTCCCGAGCACGGTCTGGGTTGACATCCGCGGGACAATGCCAAGGCTTCCGGGTGGCCGCACGCCGGGCAGTCTCCTCCACACGCCCACTCCGGGCGCGGCGGGGACCGGCAACCTGCGCGCACCCGGGCGACCGCACTTACCTCCAGCCGACTGAGGCTGGAGCTCTTGGAGCGCGACTTCTTTCGCAGGTACACCGAGAAGAACCTGCGCACCGTGAACTTCTTCATGCTCAGGTCCATCGCCCGGCACCCAGCCGCGACGAGCCGCAGGACCGGCGGGGACGCATCCCCGAAGCATCCCAGGCGCGGGTGGGGTGCGCGGGCCGGTGCGCGCGGCCGGGCAGCCCGGCACGGCGGCTCTGGGCGCGGGCGCGGGCTGCGGGCACAAAGGGCAGGCCGCGCCGGCCACCGCGGCCGGGCCCCAGGCGCTCACTCCCGCCGCGCCTCCTCCTCCAGCCCGCGAGTACCAGCCTCGGCCGCCGCCCCGCCCACGGCCCCGCCCGCCAACCAGCGCCTGCCGCCTCGCCACGCCCACCTCCACTCCCACCAACCGGCGCTCTTCCTCCTCCTCCTTTCCGGCTAGTACCGGCTCTCCGCAACCCCACCCCGACCCGCCCATAGCCACCACTGCCAATCAGCGCCCGCCGCCACCGCCCAGGCGCTCCCCACCCCTCCTCCCGCTACACCTCACAACCGAGTACCCGCGCTTGCGCCCCGCCCCCGAGACGCCCCGCCCACCGGCCAATCAGCGCGGACGATCGTCGCTAGTCTTCAGACCCGAGCCCGACCGCTCTGCGCGTATCCAGCTGGTGCAGATGCTGGAAGCTGCTGGCGTCGCGGTCGCCCTGTTCCTGGCCTCGCCGGGCCTTTTCCGTTTTAGGCTGTCATTATGGGCTGTTTTCCTAAAACATCCGCGTGCACACCTTGGCATCAGGCTTTTCTCAATTTAGCAATGGTCGTGAACACCACCAGCGCGGCGCTCCACCTCTCCTCGCTGCCGGCTCCACCACAGCCCGGCGGCCCACACGTAGGAGCCGCGCTTGGGGCAGCGGGGTCCTGCCTGCCCTTGGAATCCGCTGCCTTCCTCCTGCTGGGGGTGAACTCGGATGCTCCGCGTAGTCGGCGGACTCCGCTGCAGAAGCCTCCCTGGCCAGCGCCGCAGAACAAAGACTCGCATCCGCTCTCCGTGACCTCCGGCTCCATATATAGAAAATTATCCAAACAGATGACTTATCGGGCCCTGCACAGGGAATATCCTGAGACAGGGTGACCTGGGTCTCTGGGCAAGGACTCTCTGAGGCCGGATGCTGGCTGGCGGACTGCACGGGATTAGCTTTAAAGGAAAACAAGCTTTTTTTTTCTTTTCTTTTTCCTAAACACACTCAAAAAGGGCTGCATACAGCCCCAGATAGATAATGTGAGTGCATAACGCTGGGCAGTCTGGTGTTTTCCAGTTGTGCAATACTCAAGCACTTAGTTTATGTTTTAAAATAGGCAGAAACAAAATGCACTGAAGCATTACCATCACCTGCAAAAACCAAAAACATTAATGTGGTGTTGGATTGACAAGTATTCCTCTTTTGTATTGCAAACTGAAAAAAATATATAAAATCCACATGGCCTGTTATTCCCTTGGCTAAATTGAATGTTGCATTAATTCTTGCAATAGGGTACATTCTGCTAAAGTGAGTGAAAAGATTGGAATATCTCCATAAGAACTTGTAAGCTCATGCTGCATCCAGATGAAAGAGAGGTCAAATACTCTCTCTAGGTTTACTGAGAATGAACATTTTAATGATGCTGCAGGGTTGTGTAGTGGAAAGCGGGAAGAATTTCACCTCAGGATGGACTACCTTGCCTGATTAACTTGGGCACAGTTGTATGCTGTGTTCCCACTGTGCATCCCTAAGGTGAAAAGATGAGTAAAACCTACCACACCTCCCTTCCTGGGTTACTGTGAGGCTTATGCAAGATAATGAATAAAGTGGTAGAGATTATAAAGTGCAATTGTTTAAAATGTCTATGAAGCATATTTTTCTCTAAAAACAACAGAACTGTACAGCCTCCCAAAGAAGCCTTTAAAGGTCCCTTTTGCTGCTTCTGGAGCCCACATACCAGTGGAATGTCCTTGATAGTTGGTTTCCAGCTTCCCTCTAAGTTTCCCATAGAAGGGTAATTACCTGCACTCAGGACCAACTTCTTATCCCCCATATCCTGCTGGGACCACTCAGGTGTCCTGGCTCTACACACTACATTGCTGCTCTGCCACAGGACACAGCAGCCGAAACTTAGGCTGGTCAGTCTCCAGGAATGAAGGGGCCAGCTCTCCAAAGGTTCCTACTATGGTGGAGAACAGTGTGCCAACTAGCCCACATCATGGGCTTATTAGTGTAGCCTCAAGGCAAGCGTAGGAAATATCTTAGGAGATATCCATGATTCCCCCAAATTTAAGTGCCACAAAACTGTCCTATTCAGAGGGAAAAAGTGTTCAGATTCCAGTTGAGGAAATAATTACTAAACAAGTCTGTTGGATTTTGTTAGCTCCCTGGTAAAATACAGGTATACCAAAATCTCTAGCAATTGTTTAGCACTACTTTATATGCTAATGTAATGAAATCCTCCAGACCACAAAGTCTGGGGTAGGCATCAGAGTCCACTTTAACCTGGATCCAAATGACCATTCCCAGACACCCAGACAGAAAAGGCAAAGTTAATTTTGAACCCAGATGATGGAGTGGGACAGGGTTAGAGAGAAACCAAAGAGCTTTGAACATCTACCAACACCTGGCGTGTCGGCCAGCGGCCAGCGTTAGGGGTACAAGATGGTTACAACATTCCAAGAAGTTCACAATGGCAGGAGGAGAAAGTAAGCAAATAGAAACACTGGATGCTGTTTTATGTAATACAAAATAAATATGCAAGAAAATGCTACTTGAACCCAGATGAAAGAGAGGTCGGTTCTACTGGAAAAGGCATGGAGGCGATGGCCATTGGTCTGGACTGCGGGAGATAAGGAAACATTTCATGGGCAGATAAGAGGAAACCCTCTCTCCACTGACAGGTGTTGTGGCCAGGTGGACACACTTTCTGCACTTTTCTTTTCTCAGGGAACCTGACAAGATTGCGGCATTACTCTCTGAGGGCCGAAGAACTTCTAATTAGTCTGGTTCCACCCAATGTCCAAACAGTCCTACCTATTATTGAGATGTCCAAGCTTCTAAAATTCATTGAGTTTCAGATTTCTTTTTTTTTAAGAGACAAACAAGTTTTATTTAGTTTTTCACGTGTCCTTCGTTGCTCCAAGAGTTCGTTGTGGGGGCTGGAGCGGTGGCTCAGCGGTTTCGGCGCTTGCCTGGCAAGCACGAGGACCCGGGTTCAAACCCCAGCACCATGTACACAACTGAGTGTTGGAGCAACTAAGGCCATGTGAAAAACTAAATAAAGTTGTTTCTGTCTTTCTCTGCCTCTCTCACTGTCCCTCTCTCTTTAAAAAAAAAAAAAAGAGTTCGTTGTGTAGATGGTGTGTTGTGTACAACGCGTGTACTTGTGCGTGCCAGGCAAGTGTGTAACCGCCGAGCCACTGCTCCAGCCCATTCATAATATATTTCTAAAAAGCCTCAAAATTATACTTCAAGTCACACTTTCATGTCTTAAAATTAAAGAAAAACTTCTGTGTTCATTAGGACCAAGTTTTGCATATTGCTGGGCCCATAGCAGCTAAATTCACCAGGGTCATGGGGTAGGAATCACGTTTTTGCAGAGTGCTCCATGATGACACAGTTGTTCTATCAGGCGCTCCAGAGGCACAGTTCCAAGCCAAAGGAAGCAGCCTCACCAGTGTGCACACCAGCAAGGCTCCCTCTGTGCAATCCCTAGGCATGCAGAAAGAAGGCCTTGTCCTGGGTAGTGAGATTAGAGGGGAGAGGCCTAGGATTAAGCCCATCTAACCAAAGCCCTCTTCTCAGCTGCGGCCCTGTGTACTTGAAATGTCATTATTTTGACATTTCCTAAAGGCAGGCTCTCATTCTCGCCCAGGACATGCAGGAGTGCTAATTCTGATGACTTTCTTAAAGCAGCTATGAGTCCCTAGATGGAAGATACTGATGGAACTCTCAGGGAAGGGCCTTCTAGTTAGTGTCAGCCTGGGTTTCTGAGCTCACTTCTGACCCCTCACCCACAAGGTGCTGATCCCAGTCTTGTTTCCATACCCAGGGACCAACTGCACCCTATCCAAAACTATAAGCCACTGAGTTCAGCACATGCACAATGTAATAAGAAATCCTGATGACCAGACAGTCTTCAGGACATTGGAAATAAAGCTACAATGGTGCCATGCCAGGCGATGCGATTTACATTCCAACCAGAGGCCTGGTCTCCATTTGGAGGGTGGAGGATAGCAAAGTGCAAGGCCAGGTGTTTCTGACTGCAGTTACTTGACTTACAGATTGAGGAAGATCAGCTCTGGGTTTCAAACGGAGGACACCGTCAGGGTGCAGGCTCCACGCACCTCCCTGCCCTAGAACAACTCTGACTTCAGTTGCTTCTTAAAATCATATTCCTGCATAACAGCTCATTGAAACACAGAATCTAGTGACTAACCCCATTTACAAAGCACAGGGCTAGGATGTTCAGGGATACTAATTCTGGTGTCTGTCTTGAAAACAAAGATACTTTTGGTACTTCTGTCTGTGATGTGTATCCAGGCTCCAGAACCTTCCTTGGTGTCTAGCAGACACAGCTAGAGTCATGCCCCCAAACAACAAGAAGGGCAGTACTGTAAAATGAAATGGCTTTCCTCTTAGGCAGAGCAAAATCTAAGAGATGATGGGAATGCACATGGAGGAAAAAGGTAGAAACAGCAGAAAGATACAGAGAAAGGCACCAGGGCAAACACATCAGGCCTACCTCCAGACTCACCTGTGTCCTCAGCACAGGTGTGAGGGCCTTGGAAGGCACTAAGTCTACACTGAGCCCAGAGAGAGGCAAGGATTGGAATCCAGAGGGTGAGAGCTGGGAGGCAGGGACAGAGCGAGAACAGGCAAGAATGCAGGCCCACTCTCCAGGACCCAGTCTGTCTTGCTGACCACGAGCACCATGCTGCATGTAGGGCCCCTGGGCATGTTCATTCTGTAACAGAGTTTGCAGCCTGAGATCAGCATCTTCCCACTTTGCCAACCCCAGCCTCTGGCAACCACCGTCCCACTGCTGCTGTAAGGTCCATGCTTTCTGATTCTGCATGTAAGTGAGGTTGTGCAGTCTTTGGCTTACTTCACTTAGCATCTCCCCGCAGGCTCCTCTGAGTGGTCAAGGTGATGGTATGGCATGCCCGCTAGCTCAGCCGTAGCGAATTATCACATTAGGTGAGCTTACATCAAAACACCACTTGTGTGGCTAAAATAAATACAATCATGATTTGTGAAGCACATCTCAATGAAGCTGAAGTATACAAAGAATGAATGAGGAAGGACATACAGAATTGGCAGTGACAATGCAGAGAAAGAACAAATGACATTACGACCAAGAGACCAGGAAGGAGATCCAGAGGAAAATAAAAACGTGACCAGGGAGCTTGGTGAGTACAGAGAATTCAGAAAGGACAGAATTGGATAGAATCAGATATAATCTGGAAGCCTGTAGGAAAGACAAGAAAATGATGAAGAACCCAACATGGATATGAAACACACCTGGGAAGACTGCGTGTTCACAGAGTGAGGGAGTGAAAGCGAAGCACAGCAGAGCAAGGCTCTCTTCTGTCTCCGAGGGCTAAGTGACGACGATGCCCAGAGCAAGTGCAGCTATCTTGGCACCATGAGAGATCCTCTTGTCATGCAAAGCATGACAGAGCTAAAAACTTGATAAACCTGTAAGTTGCTCTATTGACCAATTCTGAAGTCAAACTTCTCTCCAGAATATTCTTTGGAAAATAACATATTTTCCAAATATTCTTTTTTTTTTTTTTTAAGAGAGAGAGACAGTGAGAAAGACAGAGAAAGAGAGAAACTTTATTTAGTTTTTCACATGGCCTTAGTTGCTCCAAGACTTAGTTGTGTACGTGGTGCTGGGGTTTGAACCTGGGTTCTCGTGCTTGCCAGGCAAGTGCTGAAACCACTGAGCCACCGCTCCAGCCCCATACAAGTCTCTTTATTGATCTGGATTGTCTATTCTTTTCAACTGAAAGAATCATAACTGAAACATTGAGCAAGACCTCGGTTGTTCCCTCAGCTGGTTTAGTTATTAAATCTAGATTTTATATAAATTACTTAAAGATTATTTTAATAAACAATATTTTAAAATACTACTAGAGAGAAGGCTGTGAAGCTGTAACAGCCATTGTAATGGTAGCACAGAACCACACGTGCACGTGTTGTGCGTGTGACGATCTCGCTGTACCCCACGCTGTCCTTAGGAAGACCGCAGGCTAGTGAAGGACGGTCAGACACAAATATTCTGCCTCAGCGGAGAGCACCTGCTTTTAGGAAGGACAAGCACGCACCAAGCCCATCTCTGGGGCTGGAGGGAGCGCAGGGACACCGCAGGGTCGACTCTTCAGGCCAGGCAAAGTGGAGAAGGCTGAGAAAAAAAAAGCCTCTCGTACACAAGGGGCCTGGAGTGAGAATGCCGGCCTTACCGCAAGCCCACCGCACAGACTCCAGGCGGCAGGGTTGGAAGAGAGTGACAGGTAACCTAAACTTGCCAAGGAAACTGAAAGAGCTGAAGCGAGGGACGCAGGAGAGCACCTGCATTCCTTTTAACAGCATGCAGGGAAGAGAACCTTTGGGAAACAAAACCTTTGGGAAGGGGCTCTCGTCAGTCCTGTGGGACTCGACGGTGTCCCCAAGAAGAGCGAAACCACAGTGGCCTCCACGATGAAGAGGGAGAGGGGCTGAGGCTGACGGCGAGGTTACTGCAAACTTCAGAACGGGGTCACCCGGGCACCAGCTCCACCTCCATGTGTTGTCCCCTCTCTCCATAACTGTCCCAGAGCCACTGAGTCTTCACAGTGAATCCATGATTTCAGGACTGTCCCTGTTTAGTTCCAATGTGACCACAGACATGGAAAACAAAGACGTCTATAAACAATGTGAGTTGAAAAGTAACACCTAACTCTAAAACCCAGGAATGTTCCTTTGTAAAGTCTTGCATTATTCTGTACATTTTAATACCACAAATATCTCAAGTCTTAAAAAAATACACAAATAATCTCTGAAGATCAGGGACTGAGACAATTTAAAAGAACAGAGAAAATGAATCATAATTTCAATAAGACCCATGATCACCATTAACCAATTCCAGTACCCTTCTACCAACTGGCTGAGGCGAGCATTCGGTGGTGTGGGGAATTTCTTCGTGGTGCACTAATTATTAATCGGTTCTCTGCTGCATAAATCTGAGCAGGAATTAGGGAGGAACTGCACCGGAGCAACATGTCACCCATCACACCGACAGCACTGTCCTGTGCTTGCTACTGTGGCCTGCTGTGCCCAACCTCAGTGGGAAGGTGGCCCTGGGGATGCTGCCCTGGAAAATGCAGTGTCATGGGGAAAGTGAGTGGGAAACACTGGGGCAGGAGCCCTCTGGTCCCTGGGAAGGGTCTTTGTCCAGCTGCGAGGTAGGAAGTGACGCGTGCGTGCACACCAGATGAGCCACAGCCAGGCAATGGGGACGGTGCTCCCTCTCAAGATATGTTGACAGGCCACAGAGTGTGGTCCTAAGGAGCCCCTGTGTCTGGAGTGTGTTGGAATGGGCAGGGCTAGGGTAGAGGGTCAGGGTTCCAAGACAGAGAGCCCTGAAGGGGGTTTTCTCTTGGGGATAATGAAGAGCCCTGGGGTTAGGCGGGAGCCCACCCTGGCACATCCAGCGGAGGTGTCTTGAGCCTGTCACTTTGCTCTGCCTTTTGCTCCACCCCAGGACACTTGCTGCCTTGGTCCTGGACCAGCACAGCCACTTGCCAACCCGCTTGCCCATGGCCACTCCTAAGAGCAGGACTTCAGCTCGAGAGGCAATGGCTCTGGGTAGGATGCATCCTGGTGCTGTTCCTTACCTACCCAGAGTCTGGGGAAGCAGCTTGGGGCAGGGGTGACCTGACTCGGAGGAGATAGGTCTGAAAAGAAGGGACAGCAGTAAGGATGAGCAGGACTTGAGGAGCCATTAATTAAAACGAAAGTTTCTAGCCAGTCCCAAGGCACATGGGGTGCAAAGTTTCTCAATTTGAAGGATAAATGCTGCATGCAATTTAATGGCAAGGCTGAGAGCCCACTCCCCGGCCTGCCCCGTCATCTGTGAGAACAGGGAATGCCCTGGGGAGAGAAGGAGGGAGGCAGCTGCCAGGAAGGGAACTGGGACCTTTCCCTGCACTCTCCCTTGTTCAAACCTCAGCAAGGGAGAGCTCTCAGATGCTCCGGACCCAGCAGCTTAGATCTGACTGCACTCGAATCAGGAGGGGGGCACAGAGAGGCCACTGCTGGGAGTTGGGAGCTGGATGCCAAGGGAACCCGTACTCTCAGAGGACACAAATGTGTCCTTCAGCCCAGATGAGGCCAGGGGGAAGGACTGGCCTCAGAGACCCTGCCTGGAGGGAAGCAAACTAGTCTCCAGAAAGAAAGAGTCAGGCCGGGCCAGGAGAGAGGCCTGTGGCACTGGGGCCAGCTTAAGGCTTCTCTATCCCTTCATCTCTCCTCCATTCCTGTCCCTGACTCTGAAAGGGACAGCGGGCTAGATGGCTGGAGCAGCGGCCAGGCTGAGACACACATGGTGGGGAGCAACAGAGCCTCTGGTCATCTCCAGACTGCAGGATGGTGACTCGTCTTGAGGACTGGACACCCTCACCCTGAGTTTAGAATGTGAATGCAGGCTGCCTACCGTACAAGAGTTGACGCAATGCTGTGGACAGTTTGGGTCCTCACATGGCACACAGGACAGTCACTCCATGGATAGCACTGAAACGTGAGCTTGGAGCCACTCCCTGGCCAGGAATGTCCAACACAGGTAGACATGGTGAACCAGGGCAGGGGCACCAAGAATGGACCCAGGATTCCACTTCACAGTCATGTGCCCGAGGAGACGCCCACCCACCCCACGTGGGGGTCAAGCAGGCTCTGTGCTTGGGGTGACAGTGGCCTCTACAACCCCACTGCAGACTAGGAATCGGGGCTGAAGGCTGTGGTCAACAGGGGTGGAGGGTGGGATGTACCCCTGATGATCGGTGGCCGCAGGAAAGTGAGAGGGCATGAATCATTAGCAGGGGCCACAGACCTACCACAAATGCTCTGTGGAGAAACTCAGGGACCGTGAGCTTGCAATCCCACCGCAACGCTCACAAAAAAATGGGGGTCAGTGGCAGAGTCATTAAGACAGCAGACCATGGATCAGATGGGGGACTTGAGCAGGAGACACTATCAGATGTCGAAGGAGAATGATGAAAGCAAAAAATGAAAATGTGATCAAAGAGCAAGGGGCAGTAGAGGCAAGGAAGCAGATGTGCAAAGGAACGCAGCAGCTGGGGAGGTGGGAGGGCACAGTTCTCGATGGGAAATGGGGCAGCTGAACACCAGGGCCTCCTTGCAGATGCGCAAGTCAACGGCTCTGGCAGGCACGCGGTGGCCCAGCAGTGCTGCAGTGAGCTGCCCACGTCGGGGACTGGCACTGGACAGCAATGCATGGTTGCTGGATTTCTACCTATGTGCTCTGAGGATCGTGTGACCTGACCTTCGCTGACATTCTCTGGAGTCCGAGGACAGGGGCTCTCAGCAGGGTATGATGTCCCCAAGGTGCTGGGTGATGTCTGGAGTCATGTGTGGTTGTCATCTCTGGCAGGGCCACTGGCCTGAGAGCAAGGGCGCTGCCAGCACCCTGTGGTGTGCAGCACAGACCCGGAAGCCGAGAGTCACCCGTCCAAAAGCTGATCGTCCCTTCCCTTCTGCTCAATTTTGCTCCATTTTTCTGTGAACCTAAAACTACTCCTAAAAATATGTCTTTTTTTTTTTTTTTTTTGGAAGTTGAAAGGCTGAGAAGTCTGGCCCTAGACAGTGAAGGGGAACAGGTGACGCCCGTGCATGTCCTCACGGTGACACCTGTGAATGTGGCAGTTCCACTCGGCAAGCCGCCATGCAGAAGTGCTTCACAAAGGTCTAGTGCTGGGCACAACCGTTTTCAGAACTCCCTGAGCTGCACACTAAAAATCAATGAAGATTCCAGAACCTCTGTCTAAGGCCCCTGTGTGATGTTGACAGAGAGGCACAGACTTTCTTGCACCCCCGAAACAGAAGGGAGAACTGCCATTAGTTTGTCACTTCTTTATCCTCCATGTCTGACCAGCTGCACAGTTACGTGTTCTAGATACATATACACGTCTCACCTTCTAACCAACCCTGCTGTCAGAAACGGTCCTGCCTGAATATAATGATCACTGGCTAGATCTTCCCCCACAACCCACCCGTGATCCTGCCACCAAAGCCATCTTTCCAGAAGCACTTTGGCTCTAGTCACCTGGTATCCTCAGAGCTCCCCAAGCCCTCCTGGCAAAGTGTGTAGGCATCCTAAGAGCAGATGATCTGTCATGCATCCACCATGAGCAGGCCTGGCCGCCACCTTGGGGCGTCGTTCCCACCTTCTCCATCTCTGTCCCTGGCCCGTCTCTACTTTGTTCTGGGAAGCGGGGTAGACCCCTCTGCCCCACAGCCTGAGCTAGTCTTTGCTCACTCCCCAGTTTTACCTGCCTCTCCTCCAATGCTAAACTGCTTCAGGAAAGCAACAGCTGTAGAATTCCACATCTTTCTTTTAAAAGGATTTTACAATGATTACTTCCAGGACATGCTGGCTGAAGAGTAACTATTTCATCTCCATAACATGTTGACCACGAAACAGACACAAGGAAGCTGCCCCTTCAGTGAAGGGCCTGAGGTCTGGGGGTCAGCCCATGCCATCAACTGAGAAAGAAGGGAATTTTTCATCAAATCGAGTCTGTGAATAAATTATAGAGGAAGCTGGAAAGGAAGGGAGTTAGCAGGAAAGAGGAAACAGGCTAAAACTATAGCAGGAAGGATTTCTGTAACTTAAAAAAGAAAAAAAATCATAACAGAAAAGAGTGTGGAAACCTGGATTGGGTACGAAGGAGAATGTGAGATCCTTGCTAGAATTTTTTTGCAAGAACTCCTCATCGTCTGAAAACATCTCACAGTCATCCGCGGCACTTTGGGCAGTAAGGCACGCGTTAGGGATGGGAACTGGACAGACATATGGAAGAAGCACTCAGGGGACTGGACCACTAGGTGGGAGTTCAAGACAGGCAGCACTTGTGGGGACTCTTCCTCACCCTCCTCTCATCAAAGGAACACAACAGGAGGCGGGTCCTTGGGGTGGGGGCGTCAGGCAGTATCTGGATTGGGTTTGGAGAGCCAGTCCTTCCGGAACTCTGCACACTGGACAAAACGGGAGAATCCCTCTTGCTGAGTCAGAACTGACCCCAGGGGAGCACACAAACTCACCCAGAGCAAGGCTAAGAGACCACCATGTGTCCTAGAGTCCTGTGCGAACCCCTGCCACGCAGCCCAGGGGCTTTCCCAGTTCGCATATCTGCCAAGACCTGGAGAAACTGCCTGGGGCCCACATGGGATAGGAGGTCAGATCAAGCTACCCTGCCAAAAACTGGCCTCGCTACAGAGCAGACTTCAGCCAGTGAGCCAGGCAAACTGCGCTCTGAAGGAGACTTGCTGATTCTGATGAAGGGCTGGGAAGAACAAGGGGACAACTCTCTTCTCAGACCTCTGGGGCACCTACATGTGCCAGTCTAAAGCCAAAACCCAAACTACCAGTGTGGTTGGAAAACCCCAGCACAGATGCGCGCCGACCACCTTAGCCAGTCCATGTCCCAGGCCATGTCTGCAGAGTGGCCTGAGGGACGAGGGGATGCTTCCTCCAAGACAAGAGCAGACTTGATGAGTACTTGCTAAAAACCACGAGGTGCCAGACCCAGTGTCCCTGGATGAGGCACAGCTGCTCTGCATGCATGGCAGCCTCAGGGCCCTGTCAGGGCTGCAGAAAGCAGGAAAGCACGGAAGACATGGGACTCATGCCCCGGCCTGTCCCAGAGCCAAGCAGTCCCTTGCCTCTGTCCCTGGAGGTTTGGGAAAATCAAATTCTACACCTTATACAAACTGAAAGTAGAAATCTCAAAAACAAGCCCAAAATCACGGTCACCAGCTCTTCCTCTTCCTCCCTGAGCTCTGGCCACACGGCCCTGCTTTCTGCCCTTCAGAAACACCCAGGTCTTCACTCTTCCACACCGATGTGCATCCTACCACCCTATCTTGGCCACGTGGTATCCCGCTCTTGCTTGCCGAGATTGGCACTGAACCTTGTCCAGCACTGACCTCCAACATCACTCCTTCAGGGACACTTCCCAGGCTTCCCCAGTCAACCAGTCCCTGGTAGGTCTCCCCACAGTGATGGGAAGCACCGAGATGGGAGCGCTTGCCCTGTGGCCGTGCGTGTGCCCCAGGCCCTACGAGGGCAGCGGTTGCAGCCATTTTGCAGACCACTACACACAGCGCCTGTCATTGATGTTGGACCCTCTCAAACGCAGATGCACAAGAGCAGATGGCAGCCTGGCTGCCGTCTAGCCGCTTCTGCTTCCGACGCCACGGTGCAGCCCAGAAGGGCTCAAAGAGAATCACCTCACTCTCCCCTCCCGTCCCTGCCTCTCCTTCTCTCTGGAGCCAACAATAGGCTCATCTCTTGGGTGACTGGGGCAATGTCAGCGACCCTAAATAACATTTTTAGGTTTGCTAAGGATATAAAACATGTACTTTAAAAAGTACTCGGAATTCTTTAGTAGGGAACGGGTGCTGCCATCACAAAGGTCCATTTGGCTCGAAGTTGTTGTGAAACCCAGGCTCGGAGCCCATGTGTGCCGGTTCACACTGCCTGCTTCCCTCGCCGTGACATCACTTCCTTCAGCTATTCTGGTGGTCATGCTTCCTTCCCAGAACATCTGGTCGGACTCTCGTGACTTTCCAGGAAGCATGACACTGACCCCATCACCATCTGCTGCTGCCACTGCACTGGCCAGCCCTCCCCACACCGGCATTCTCAGGGAAGCCCTGGGCTTGTGCGCAAGCCCGACCTCTGGTGCCAGAGAGGTGGCCTTATTTGGAAATAGGGTCTTCACAGAGGAAAGCAAATCCAGATGAAGCCATGATTAGCTTAGGGAGGGACCAGAAGGCGATGTGACTGTGGCCTTATGGGAAGGGGTTCACATACACACACACACTCACACACATACATGCCCCCACATACACGTGCACACACCCATACACATGCACGCATTCACACACACAAACTCACAGGAAGAGGAAGTAGAGACTGGAGCCTCAAATGCAAGAGTTGTCAGGGTCCTGAGCAAGGAGACGAGAGCCACAGGGTAGTATGTCCCCAGAGTCTTCAACAGAGTGAGTCCCTGTCAACCAGATTTTAGACTCGGGCCTCCAGAAACACATGAGAACAAACCTATTGGTTTAAGCTGCCCAGTTTGTGTTTCCTGGGAAAGGGACACAACCACTTATGCCCCCTCTAGAGCTGACTATTGACCTTGATCCTTGACAGCAATTTGAAATGTAATAAGAGCCATAATAGCACCAATTAGAATTCACTTTCAGAGTGAAAAGTGACAGAGACAATTGAAGACAAGGTCGTCAATAAGAATCAAATCATGGCGGGATGTGAGAGGCTTGGGATGCTGAGGCAGGAGAATCGCAAGTTCAAAGCCAGCCTTAGCAACTGAGCAAGGCCTTGTCTCAAAACAAAATACAAAAAAGAGTGGAGGGCATAGCTCAGTGGTTAAACTATCCTGGGTTCAAACCCTGGTACAAAAAAAAAAAAAGAGAGAGAGGAAAGTGAAGGAGGAAGCAAGGGAGAGAGGGAAGCAGTGAGGAGGAAGGGAGGAAGAGAGGGAAGGATGGATTGCAGATCCAGAATTAGAACTACAGAATTAGTTTCTGAATTACCAACCTCCTGGGAAACTCTTGGAAGTTAAACAGTGCTGAAAAGGGAGTCAGGAACCAGGTTTGTGTTTCACCGTGCCACTTTTTGTAGTGTTCCCAAGGCCCCGCTTGCACCCCCCATGGTACTAGGAATTGATCCCAGGGGTGCTCTTCCATTGAGCTGCATCCCTAGCTCTTTTTATTTTTATTTGAGACAAGGTCTCACTAAGTTTCCCAGACTGATCTTTAACTTGAGATCTTCCTGCTTCAGCCTCCTGAGCTGCTGGGATCACAGGCATGTGCCCCTAAACCCAGCTTTGTGCCCAAGCTTATTCACAAACCAGTCCTTCTGACAGGATGGGCTCTCTACCACCTCCTCCCCTTCTCCTCAAATGACTGACTTCCACCCCTCTCCTAGCCTGGCTCCCCCTGGGAGGTCCCACTGGCTCACAGGGCTGCAGTAACCTACTCCTGGCTTCTTCGGATCTACCGGGGCAGAGGCCCCACCCATGACAGTGAAGAGTAGCTAATTCAGTTCCACAGCGCATGCACAGAGTTCTCAGCGCACAAAAACTAATTTGAGGATTTAAACAGATACATGAATTAACAAGTCACAGTTGTTTTCACAAGGTTGAATGACAATGTGCATAAGTGAACACAACTTGGCGACCTTTCCGTTGTGTGTGTGTGTGTGTGTGTGTGTGTGGTTTTTAGCCAAGGTGATCCTCCCAAGACACATTCTTCACTGTGTGAACCAAGGGGCTGCTATGGTGGCGAGTGGGTGGAGACTGGGGTGCAGAAGCTCACAATGAGGTAGGGATGTCTATGACGTTACATGTGCATTAATCCACTTGAGGGACCGATGGTGTGAAAGGAGACTCCCTTGGTGGCCACTGTAGGCAGGCGGGGGCCTCGCATTGACATTTAGTCCCCAGCTGCCGCCAGCAGAGCAGCTGCCTTTGGCCACACCCTTCCTCCACAGTGTTCTGCATCACACAGGCCCAGAGCAATGGAGCTGGCCAACCCTGCACTGAGCCTCTGAAACGACGAGTCCAGCCCATCTCTCCTTCTCTACGCTGCTCTCATTAGGCATTTCGGTCACAGTAACAAAAAGCTAACAAATACCCAGGGCCACTACCACAGTGATGAACCATCTGCCCACTGGGGAAGGCTGATTGGAAGAGCTGTGGCCGCTGCTCTCCGGAGAAGCTGGCTGTGACCTCTCCCTCGGCGCCAGCTCTCGCTGGGTCTAGCACAGTCCTTAGTGCCGTTAAATGCATTTATAAAATGATAAATTTGTAAAAGACTTCTTCACCTGGTGACTCATCCAGACAGGATGTTTGTGTGTTTTAGAATTATCATGAGACACGTGCTCAACGCCGGAGCCGCTGCACGCATGTGTAAGATGTCATGAGGTCTGGCACCTGTGACTGACCAGCCCTGGGGAGGTGAGTGGCTTCCCCACTCCTCACCCCTCCCCTGTGTGGAGTGCGCTGACCCCACATGGTTAATAGCCTCAGGGCCTGAGTGTGCACCCCACCATTCAGCTGGCACCACCCCACAACCATTCATTCCAAGAGCCCCTAAGAGAAAGGAGAAAGAGAACAACTTCCACCAAAAGAGGAGCTGCAACAAAGGAGGAGCCTGTGGGCCTGCAGGGCGGAGAGCACCTGCACAGGACAAGGCCAGGGAATGGAGAATCCATGTCAGGATGGGGCTCTGAGACCCTGGCCCAACTGGGTTCCCTGCTGGGATCACCAGCACCTGAGGCCACGAGGCCACTCCTCTCCACCCTGCTCTATGGGAATGCCTGGCCCACAGGATGTTGGTTTCTGCAGAGGGCTCCTCGCACTAGGACTTCACCCAAAGAGGGGTAAAGCTCTCAGGCCCCTCAGTGCCCACAGGAACACCCTCCTGCTCCTTTAGGCTAAGAGTCTCAAATGTAGGCACTATCCCCAGTTCCAGCCTGCCCCTTCCCTCTCTAGCAGGGGCCCCGGTGTCTTAGGCCCTCTTCCCATTCTCCCTGTAGACAGCATGGCTCCCTCAGTGCTCCTCTGTCCCGCCCCTTCTCCAGGTGGACCACCCATTTCTACCTCCCTCCTCCCGTTCCAGGACAGTCCCGCAGCATCTAGTGCACTGGTGCCACAGATATTTGGGGGCCAGAGGGGCTCCATGCCATGTAAGCCCATCTCCACCCTCTACTCCTACCTCTCCTGTCACTCTAGGACTCTGTCAGGACACAGGTGTCCATGCAAACACAGTTCTGCAGGGGACCTGAGCCACCTGCCCTCTCTCACTCGCCACCCAGTGCAATCTCTGCTTCCCAAGCTCTCCTCACTCAGCCACCATCTGCCCTCCCTCCGTCCGTGGCCACGGCCCTCTTCTCTTCTTCACTTGGTTAGTGGGGTCTTCCTGCCTGACCTGTCCGCACTGCCATTCCCATGTGTTTCGGAATGGCCAGGCCTCCTTCCCATGCACACGTGATGGCTTCCTGTACTCGAGGGTGAAGCTCAAGTCCCTAAGCAGATGTGCAAGGCCTTTGTGCCTCTCCAACCTGCTTCCCCACAGCTCCCTGGCAGGAACACTTTGCTACTGTTGTTCCTATTTTAAAGTTTCCAAATGAAGCACATTTGAAACACCACCCCCATCTAGTCAATTTCTTCTCATCCTTCCAGACTGCACTGAAGAGCAACTTTCTGCAAGAAGTCTTCCTGTATGCGCGTGTGCACACACACACGCACATGCACACACATGCACGTGCACACATGTGCACACACGCACGAGCACACACGCTCATGCACACACGTGCACACACACGTGCATGCACGTGCGCGCACACACATGTGCACACATGCACGCAGCATTCCCCACCCCTGGTTCCCACACTCTGAGTGCCCGCAGCCCACGATGCACATCTCTGTGGTGTGACGCACAGTGTGCTCCCATATCCAGGAGGGACCCAAGAGAAGCTGTGTCTCTTTGACAGGCACCGGACGGGCATTTACAAATGTCTCCTGACTGAGAGCTGAATGAGTCTGTTCCTGAGCGGGGATTCTCACCGAGGCCTGAGCCTCAGTCCGCACCCATCGCCATTTCACAGCTGACTGTTCTGTCTGTTTCCGGCTCCGATGTCTCTCGATGGCAGTGCCTCTGCTCCTGATGAGTCCTTGCTGTGCTCTGCTGCACAATGCTCCCTCCAGCGCGGCGTCACCTCACCTCCTGAGCTTGACAAGGCTCCTGAACCTCCTGCCCTCGCCCTCCCTCTTCAGGACCCTCGGACGGTCCTCCCACTGCCCAGCCCTGGAATCCACGACACGTACTCTGGCTCGCACACTGCCCTCTTCCTTCCTCTACCCTACTCTAGGAACGTGGCCGCAGACTGGTCCCTCTGCACTGCTCTGCCCTTCCATCTCAAGCACCAACTTGGTTAAATGCCACCTGAACGCCCCCCCAGCAGCCCCACCGACCTGGAGCTCATCTTCCACTCCATGAGCTCTGGGCTCATGCCAGCTACACTGTGGTGTAGCAGTGCCTCCGTCCTGCCCAGGCCTGTCCACAGTGGTCATCCTGCCTGCTGCCTCCTCCTGGGCTGTCCAGTCTTTGTAGAACTTCTACACGGCTTCCAAGTCCAAAGTCAAGCGTGACATTTATTCATGCATTTCCTGATCTCCACAAACCCCTGAGCACTGTGTACCCACTGCGCTGAAGACAGAATTTCAACGTACATGCTAGTGGCTGTTAAATCCGTGCCATGTACACACGAGGATTACACGCATCACCTACACAGGACGAGGTCAGGGTGCTGCGGGTGGGACTGGGGTCGCTGAGCTGCAGGCCCTGTGGCGGCTGGTGGCACTCTAGCTGTGTGTCTACAAAGCTGAGCTGAGGGCTGCCTGCAAGGCCATTTTGGGGCCTTGTCCCTTGTTACTTCCAAGACAACAGGGCTCCGAGCACAGACTTCAGAGCTAAGTCGCCAAGGGGGCTGGAGAGGTTATTCTCATTAGTCATTAATGATTCTTAACACGTTCAGCTTTCTTGGAAACAAACCTTGGTTACCCTGGCAAGAACATGGGCCTCAAATGTGAAATACTGGACAGAGCAACCTATTCGTGGGTTCTTCCTTGAAGGCCTGGGAATTCACCTTTGAGAGGGAGTCTCTTGATGGCACACTCGT
Source organism: Aplodontia rufa (assembly GCA_004027875.1). Classification (NCBI taxonomy): domain Eukaryota; kingdom Metazoa; phylum Chordata; class Mammalia; order Rodentia; family Aplodontiidae; genus Aplodontia; species Aplodontia rufa. The sequence continues at coordinate 41,016 of PVKS010008053.1, forward strand.
TCCTTTTGCTGGGCGTTTCAATAGATGCCTAAGGGACTCACAGCGAGAGCTGCTGGGCAGGAGTCCCTTCCTGCCTCCGTGGGTGAGAGGAGGCATCCCCGGAGTTTCTATTTCGGGGTTTTCTGTAGGAACTCCCTCACCTCAAGTTCTTGCTCGCAAGGCTAAAACACCACATCCCACTTGCATCAGGGGCTTGGATGGTAAAAAGAGGGGTGCTCTCTGTCTCTAGAGGTGTGGGGCACTGGGCAGGAGCAGGGAGCCCCCGCCATCATCCTCTTTCACCACTGCCAGATGGGTGGAGAATGATGCTTCTTTTCAGGCGTGTGACCTGCACTCACTGCAGCCACCTCAGATGCCAAGCCCCGTGGCACTGATACTCCTGTGAATTGTGGGGTGGAGCGCACAGTGTGGTCTCTGGGAGTTAGAAAGCTGCAAGGGTGGCTTCAAACTCATGCGCTCCCACCTCAACTCCCAGCTGAGACCCCTGGTGCCCTGCCAAGAAGACCTTAGCACGCCAAGCTGCAGACCACAGGATGCCATTCACTGCTGACTTGTTGGTGGCATGGGGCAGCGCTGAGCCGAGCCGCTGCAGGGTGGTTTAACACCTGAACAGGCCAGGTTTTTGTCTTCTGTTTTGCTTTCAGTCATGGACAGCCACACAACTGACCTGTTGTCATACTGGCCAGCTTCAGCCTGTGCAGAGGCTGAGGCTGTCTACCAAAGAAGGCCACCTTGCTCTGGTCGCTTGCTGAGCATGGATCACAGGACAGATTAGAACCTTCATCACTAGGCTTCAAAGTGATACTTTTCCCACTTTATCTCATAGTTACATCTCAATATTACCTTTTTTTCTGTTGGCTAAAAGCAGAACAAATCTCTACTTCTAGATGACCATCTGCAGCAATTTATACAATTCCGCAAGTACAGAAAAGTGTCAGATCATGTGGGCAGCAAATTTTTTTTTTACCAGAATATGCAATGATTTTAATGCATGGCATTATGTAAGTGTACCTGAAAAACAGGTTATAACAGGAATAAAGGCAGAGATTTGTGCTTGGTTTGCTCTTTATGTTTCTATACTTTGCGGTGGATCTGTGATACCCACTGGGCCTTTTTCTTGCTTAGGTTAACATTTCATCGGAAGCAGACAATTTGCAGAAAGACAAAAGAACCAAGGAAAGCTACAAATGCTTTTATCAATGACAAAGCTTCCCTGAGGCTCTTTAGCTGTCACTCTGAAAGACTGGCAACATCATTAGACAGCAATCGGCAGTGCTTCACAGTACAGGCTTGCTTGGGGACCCATGAGGGTGACAACAGCCCGGACATGGGATTCTTGGATGCCACCTCCTGACTTGTGGCATCCATGCACTGGTGGTCAGCTCAGGAGATGCCTGCAGCCTGCTGCTCACTCACTTTGGCTCTGTCCACTCTAGGTGCTTTCTCTGAGCCCATTTGGAAGGTGACCTTGTACCTGGGAAATCAGGGCTGCTCATCAGTGCAGGTGCCACGCATGGGAGGACCAGTCCATCCCATCTTCTTCCAACTGCAGAGTTAGAGCCCGGGGCAGAGCTGCAGCCCCTGAAGGTGTCCTGAGTGTGTCCACACTTGCACCCGACCTGCGTGTTTTTCTACAGTGGCTTTCAACACCACCAGGAGCACCAGAGAGGCCGAGCCGAGGCTCGTCCTGTAGGAGCTTGTCCTGTCCAGGCAGCACAGCCTTCACCTGATTGCTGTCATTCTGTTTCACAGCAGCTTGCCACGGACTTGTTGCCGGGGGCGTCGACACTGGAGTTTTCTTCCCCCCTTCGAAGGCTCTGTTGAGCATCTTATTACAAATCTCCTTGGGAAGTTTACACAAACAGGTTTTATCCAAAGAACGAGTGGAAATGCAAAGTCTTCAGTGTAGGGAAAATCCATCTGCTTTCCTCCGAATGCTTTCCATGTGTCACCTGGTCACTGTTCACTTTATCCTTTCTGAGGAAATTTAGCAGAGGTCATCTTTGCAGGATGGGATGCACACAAAGCTGGACGTTATTTCTGTTTCCTGTCCTTTTTTTTTTTTTTTTTTTAAAGAGGGACAGTGAGAGAGAGAGAGAGAAAGAGAGAATCAATTTTATTTAGTTTTTCATGTGGCTTTCATTGCTCCAACATTTCATTGTGTATGTGGTTCTGGGGTTCGAACCCGCATCCTCATGCATACCAGGCAAGCACTGCAACCACTGAGCCACCACTGCAGCCCCTGGATGCCACTATCCGGCCATTCTCACTTTTGCTCACAACATTGTTCTTACTGCTGCTGAAACACAATGTGCACATCTGCCACAGGGTGACAAGATCGACTACGTGAGCATCTTACTGCGGGGTCCCACACACAACCTGCTCCTCTACAGAAACCAACTGTTGAAGTCCCAGGGCGGGGGACAGCCAAGCCTCTCCTGAACCTCAAGGGGGCCCACGGGCCTGGGAAGAGATATTGGTAGCTGTGAAATGTACTGGGATCTCCATGCCCAGTTTTGATCAGCACAGAGTAATGGAACCTTTCCTTAATTAATCAGGCCAGCACTATAATTAAGCTCTTAGCTCACCTCCCTGCAGGGCCACTCTGGCTCACAGGCTCTCTCCATCTCACTTGACTCAGCGACAGGTGTGTAGGCCAGGACACCTGGGCACCCTGACCCTCAGCCATCTCTATGATGTCCATGATTCCACTTTTCTTTCCTAATGTCTTCCACAGGAAGCAAATAATTCCTGAGGACTCAGCTTATACTGGGTTTTGAGGTCCCATCAGTCTCGGCCCCCACAGTTCAAACTGGATACAGGAAGACAAAATCTACGCTATTAACGTTCAGAAGGCTGCTGAGACCCTGGCGCACTCAGACAGCCCTCCTGGAAAAGCACAGTCCAAAGTCTGCCGACTTTGTGTTCCTTAACAACTCAAGCGAACGGTGATCCCTTCATGACGGTTGGTCTGTCTTATAAACTAAATTAATGGAAGAGAGAAGGATGATATAGACATTAGACGCAAGAGGTGCTGTAAGCCCCAGTTAGGTGCTGCCTGGTCGGGGCGAGCACAGAAGTCGGTAGAGAAGCACACACGATGGAAATGCTGGGAAAGAATATCTCGACAAGCGTGCAAGTAGAACATGCTCATTAATATTTATGTTAGGGCTGGAGCGGTGGCTCAGCGGTTTCGGCGCTTGCCTGGCAAGCACGAGGACCCGGGTTCAAACCCCAGCACCACGTACACAACTGAGTGTTGGAGCAACTAAGGCCATGTGAAAAACTAAAAAATAAAGTTGTTTCTCTCTTTCTCTGCCTCTCTCACTGTCCCTCTCTCTTTAAAAAAAAAAATATATTTATGTTATATTTAAAATAAGTCCACACTCACATTCTTGCTGTTGTGGATTTTGTAATGCTTTGCAAAACTCGGAATATTCTTAGTCTGCTGCTAACAGACCTCTCTCCACTGTGATGAGCAGATTGCCCGCCCCGCCCTGGGGCAGGGAAACACTGAAGATGAAGGAGAGCTCAGAGCATGCTGTGTCATATCTAAACGGTTCTATGCTCCGAGCATGTTGGTCAAGTGTTCAAAAACACTTGCTCCTACTGCAGTGTGAGAGTTTCTTAACATTCTCTAATTTCACATGCTTGCTTTAGAACGTCCGAAAGGAAAAGGGCTGAGATCAAGGACTGAACAAAGTGCCTGCTGTGGACTCTGCTCAGATACTTCTCTGCAGATACCACAGACGGGAGACAAAAGCCATGGCAATGCGTTATGCTCAGTGTTGAACACTAAACAAGCCCTGGTTACACCTGCAGGGTGGACTCCAGCTGTCAGAGTTCACTGCTTAACACGCAGGACTGGGCCCAGTAGCCGGAGGGCAGAAGAAGGACAGAAGAGGGGAGGCGGGCAGAGGGGAGGCGGGCAGAGGGGAGGCAGGCAGTGGGAGGTGGGCAGAGGGAAGTGGGCAGAGGGGAGGCCAGCAGTGGGAGGAGAGAGCTGTGCCTGCCTCCAGTGGTCCTATGCCCTGAGACAGATAACAAAATCACTCTTAGCCTTTTGTCCCAGGTAACGTGAGAATGTTTTACTGGCTGATCTCGAAGTTATTTCCAACACATTCTGATCAAAGATTTGTTTTCTTAATTGCCCAGAACTTGTGGAGCCGTGAGGCAGAGGGCTACGGGTGCCCTGCACCTCTTTGTGCCTTGCGTCTTGTCACCACACAACCTTGATGAGCTGTCAAGGACCCCGGACCAAGGAACACATGGGCACCTCACTCCGTGGCCCCTGCTGCGGGGTGGTGACGTTAGACCTGAGGACACAGACCCCAAGAGTTCTCAGAGCCTGTGGGTCCTCTGAGGTTGTTTCTTCACCCACAAGTGAGTTTCATTAGATTGGTTCCAAACGCTTCTCTGTCCTTCAATGTCTGTCCATCTCCCACTGTGTTTCCTTTCGTCCACAACCTTTTATTGTGAAAATCTTAAGATAGAGATGTGCCACTCTGATGTGTCATTTGTCAGCTTTGCTCCTCCGTTGTTCACACGCACAGTCATGCAGTGCCCGCTGGTGTCAACAGCAGGCGCTATATGCCGATGAGAAGTCCCTCTCGCCTGGTGACACTGCAGCACTTGGTCTGTGGCATGAAGTACCACACATGCGTTCTGCACAGCACCTGCTCCCGGAGAGAGGTGACAAATGTGCTGTACCATACCTTCATCATGATTTCAGGGCCTGCTCCTTACATTTATGACACAGTGTCAGCTGCGAGGCAGTCATACGGAGGCCACACCCAGGGATGGCCTGCACCATCTAGGCATGTGTTGGACCCTGTAAGGCGCATGCACAAGGACAAGGTCGCCTGCCGGTGCATTTCTCAGACCAGTGCCACAGCTAAACGATTGGTTGGGTTCTGTTTGGAATTGGCTTCTAGGTGCCCCACAGCTGAACTCTGAACACGCTTCAGCACACCTCCCTGACCGACTCCACACAACCAGTGCTGCCCACACCAAGAGGTCCACCTCGCATTTTCAAATGTCCCCGGCTGCCCTTAGACAGCCCCCTCTGCGCACCCAATCAAGGCCCGAGTTCTGCCCGGGTGCCGCATCTCCCTGGTGTCTGTGTGTGGTGGTCTCCATTTTCTTGGTATTTTCCTGGCACCTATGCTGGTGAACACGAGTCCATGGCAGCCCCCTGGCAGGACGCCTCCTGGTCTTATTCCCTTGGTTGTTTCTTCAAGTTAAATCAAGGAGTTTGGGGAGGACTCTGTGGTGACCAGGAGGCCCTGGTGTTCCTGCTCCTGTGCTGGAGGCATGAGGGTCATCTGCCCATTCTCCTATGGGAAGAGAGCCCTCCACTCCAAAATTCATAAGCAGTAGGCACAGTGCCAGTTCAGGCCATGGGAGTCGCCTGTCCCCAACTTGCCCACCAATGCTTTCAGCTCCTTCACTAAGAAATGTAAAAGAAAATACCAGGAAAAATGATCTTTGGCCTCTTTCTCCCTGTTCCATTCATAAGTCCTCAAAGAAATGAAGGCATAGAGACACAGTTCATATGCTGGACAAAATTCTTGGCGTTAGGCAGCCTCTGTCACTTGCTGGGGTATCCTCTGCTCCCAGCATCGCTCAAGACCCCGTCCCCACAGCCAGGAGATTTCACCGCAGCTGCGCTCTGGTGCCTGCAGCTTCTCCTGTGCCTGTGACTGGGGCTCGGGATGGGAAGGGTGGGCGAACTTGATGCCCGTTTGCACACAGGTCCACAGCAGACGAGACGGAGGCCAGGCCATCTGTGCGACCGTGTGCAGCAGGAAGCAGGACTTGAAGGCACCTGTTTAGGAGGGCACCTCCCTCTTACCCTTCACGGGCTTCATTCATCCTGTTTACCCATATGTGACACGTGATCTTCCTCTGCTTCTGCCCTTCCTGGTTCTCCATGGAAGGTAAGCTCCATCCTCTCCACTGTCACTCCCAGGCCTGAAGAGTACCTGGCATGTGGCTGCCTGGCACATCATTGCTAAGTGAAGGGATGGACCACCTCAGTGGTGGAATGGAAATGCTGCACTCATACCTGTGACCAAACACAGACTGGATGAGGTCACCAGAGATGGCACAGGGATGGCGAGGGCATCGGCAGCTGTCCAATGCCACTGTTAGGTGCAGGGGATGCTTTCTAGGGTCCTGTGGCACAGCAGGGTGAGAATAAACAACACTGCATGGTGTATTTCAAAATGGTCACGAGAGGAACTCGAGCGCATCACCAAGAAGAAATGATCCAGGTGTAAGAAGATGGATATGCTAATCACCCAGATTAGATCATTAGCTGATGAATCATGAATCAAAACATCAACTGTGCCTCGTAAACGTGTACAAACACTATGTAAATCAACATTTTTGATTTTAGAAAACTAACACCAGCTGCTTAGGATGGAGGAAGTGTTACCGAGCACTGGCCACTGCTGTCACTAACCTGGGGAGTTGGGGAGGACAGGGACCCAGCAGACCCAGGCTATGTGGCTTCTAAGCAAGGTGTCAGAAGGAGAAGACTGGAAAGAGGCCAGGTTTTCCCACTCAGGGGGCAATGCCACTCAGGGGGCACACAGTCTCAGAGTCGGAGCCACCATGTTCCCACAAGAAGGCCAATAGGATTGATTCATGCTCTGTGGGACTTCTGTCTCCCTGGTGTAATCCGCAGCCAGGAGCAGCGAGTGTAGTCCAGGTCAGCACTCAGGTTAGCACGGAGCTGACTCCAGCAGAGTGCATGCTGAACATTAGTCACTGCCTGAAACCTCCGCGGAGGTCTTGACAGCCGTGCCGCTGTCCCTCCTACACAGATGCCTGCAGAAGAGGCCACAGGCAAGCCGAGGGCGGCCTCCCAGGCCATCATGCAGCTTTCGCTGTGTCTGCCCTGCGTGCCCTATGGGCCTTCATCCTGCACACGCTGCAGGGGGTGCACAGGGATGGAGGCAGTGCCGTGGGCAGTTTTGGAACTGCGTGCTGAGCGCTCTTCTGCTAAAGATGCCCAGCCATGTGCTACACCACCTACCACCCTAGAGGAGCCCTCCCAGGGCCTGTGTGGAGGACACTGATGACAGAAAACTCACAAGGTGTCTTCCTGGCAGCAGCAGCGGAAGCTGCAAAGCTGAGGCGGAGACTCCAGTGCAGCTTGAGAGGCTGCAACCCCGACCTGCACTGTTTATGCAGGGCTTGCTGGATGACAAAGGCACCAAGCTTCCCAGGTCCCTCGACACACGGCCAGTGGAGATGCTAGGGTCCCAGTCGCTTCTGCAGCTCGCCCTTGGGAGGGTCGGGCAGGCACAACCCTGACTGCTTCCTGCCCTGGAAACGGGCAGCACTTCTCCGAGTGGGTGAAAGGTCGGGCAGAGTCCAACCACACAGAGGTTGGCTTTTCCATGCCAGCTAACCATCCAGCACTCCCTGAAATGCAACGGGAATGGGCTGGACACTGAGTGAGAAAGATAGGACTGCCACGCATGACCTCCGTCTTTAACCAGAAGCAGGGGCACTGCGAAGGCCACTTGCCCTGTAAGCCCCCACCTGCACTTCCTGGGGTGGCAGCACTGAGACTCCACATGCAGCACAAAGGAGGAAGCATGCAAGGAGATCTCTGCACCCACTGGGTGCAGACCCTGGCGCCCAGACCAGAGCAGCCTTGTGCGGGAATCCTGAGCCCATGCAGGGCGCCCAGAGAGCCTGCATGAGCCACCTGTGCCTATATAGGCTTCACCCCTCCATCCCCCAGCAGTGGGCAGAGAACCCAGGCCTGGCATTGCCCTTTGTGCTATGGTGTGTGCCCCCCAGGGCCTGGTCTGGAGGGAAGAGCTGCCTCTGCCTGACTGCTGTCTGGAATTAAGCAAAACCAGCCAAATCTGAGCCGGTGCCACCGAGCCGGGCTGAGCCGGAGCCAGTCTTGTTTGTCCTGAGAATCTGGCTGATCGCAGGATTACAGAATTGCGATGCCTGAAGAGGTGGGAGGAGTGAGTCACTGGTGGCAGGACCTTGGATGAGGTACTAGGAAACTGGCCAGCTCTCTGCCATCACATGCTTTTGCATGGGGCTCCACCTCGCCACAGACCTAGAGCAATAGCACCCAGTGACCATGGACTGAAGCCTCTGAAAGCCAAAATAGAACTTTACTCCTGTTCCGTTGGTTATCACGGGTGTTTGTCACAGTGACAGCAAGCTGACTAGCACAGCCACATTGCAGGCCCTCCGAGAGGATGCGTTCACACTGCAGTCAGCTCTGCAGATTCTGCAGACCTTCCCCACGTCTGCCAAAGTGCACCACCTCTGAACACCCTTCTTCCTTAGGGCTGCGAGGAGCCTAGCTCTGGGGCTTCATCTGCATCAAAGGGCAGATGTACGTACCCAGAAGGATTCTCAGTACACACTGCCAGCTGTCGCTGGGGGCTGTGTGGCTGGGATGGTGGTGTCTGGGCTTTTCTGAACTTGCACTTCCTCCTCTTACACCAGGTCGTCTCTTCCTCAGAAGCCAGGGATATGCTTCCACAAAAGGCAGCCGAGGACCTTCATAACCAGGGACTGGAGACTCTAGCCTCACCTCAGGCCAGCGCCAACCGCATGCTGTTGACAGCCCAAGCTCTCGCTCAGCTCCCCTGCCCAACTGCACACAGCTGCCTTAGCTCCCCAAGCCCCAGCCCCCGCCCAGCCCTTCCTGACTCTGTACGGCCCCCAAATCCATCAGCACGAGTCAGGCATGTACCTCCTCCCTGCCACCTCCACCATGTTCCTGCCTCGCACTGTGGGATGGCTCACGTCTGAGTCTCCCAAGACTCTCTGTGGACACTAGTTCCGCTGAGCTTCTAGCTGTTGTTTCCCCTACCACCCCCCACTCCCTGTCTTCTGGGGTAAGGAGCACCTTGGACCCCAGACCCCTCTTCTCAACCTCAGGGCCTGTTCTCATGCTGTCTACCCACACGGGGCCAGGCAGAGCTCCTCCCTCGGCCAGGGCCCCAGGAAGGGCCAAGTACTCCCACATTCTCGACCATGGCTTTGAACAGGGAGACAGTTCGCACGCTGGCCTACACAGCCTGAGTGCCCCAATCGTGTCCTGCTCAGCAGGACAAAGAGCAATGTGTGGACTCCTTTGGTGCTGACTTGGTATAGCCATCTTTACTTGCAGTGGTGGCTGATCTTTTGTTGTTAAATAAAGGAGAAGAGCTTTAGATTGTCCCGGTCACACAGGGAGTGTGGAAGTTGCCAGAATGCCAAACCTAGCCATTTGCTGGGGGACTCTGAGGAAGAAAAAGCACTGCGTATCTAAACACGTGCCTGCCCGCCCTGTCCCCAGAGGACCAGCCGGCGAGTCTTGAAGCCATTCGTCCAGGCAGCCAGGTTCCTCCCTGCGGACAGAACAAAACCTACAGCTTCCTGTGCAAAGAAACGGGCCCGATGCTGACTAGGGGTCAGAGCATCAGGAGTTGATGGTCAGTGCAAATGGAGGCTTGGCTTACAGGAGTGCTCGCGGTCAGATGTTAGCAAGAGTTCCTGAATCAAAGTGTGTCTAGAAAACTCCGCAGCTGCCATGGGGCTCTTCCTTCTGTGCCTACACCTGGTAGTAGCAAAACTCACAGAGGGCTGTCATTGCAGCAGCCGCTGCACATGACTTCAGCAGAAGCTCCCGGGTGTCTGCCCCTGCCATAAAACTCACAGTGCCCATCCCATCTTCTGGGCAGCGTACAAAGGAGACAGGTGCTGCCTTCAGGATCATATTCACTTTGGAAGGGCTCCAGAGCAGGCACCGTCCTCATGCAAACAAGACCTGAGATCAGGAGTTAAAGGCCACTTACCTACCAGCTGGCAGGACCAAGAGTTTAAGCAGGAAGGAACAGGGCTGCTTCTGCTGCAGGAGGACAGCTCCCTCTGCTGTCCGCCACCAAGGAGGGCCAAGAGGTGAGGGAGGCAGCCTCTGTAGGAAGAGCTAGGACCAGGATGGAGGCCACCAGCCTTTCCCACTGCCTTCTGGGCAGGAAGTTCAGACACAAACCCACACTTCCGAAAGGCGTGGAAGCCCGCTTTGACATCATGATGATGAACACCTGTCACTTCAATCAAAAGGGAAATGCCAAGGGTTCATCTGCCCACTGCACACCCTCCCTGGGGCTCTGATTCCAGGGAGCAGTGATTGGTGAGCTTGGAGTAGAATAGGTGCTGTACGAAGGGTCCCCACTGCGTGACTGGAAGGGCCACGAGGGCAAAGGCAAATCTTCGCCACAAGTCCTATCTACAACTGGAGGCTTGCTCCGCAGACTGCCTCCACTGGAGCCCACTAGTGTTCTGCTGCCCATCAGGGACAGGGGTGTGTCCATGCATCTTCCCAGGGGAAGAAGGGCCAAGGGGCTATCTTTCAGAGCACAGATGGTTTCTGTATGTCTGGCTGGCTGGTTTCACTCACTCGAGCGCTTAGGCTTAACCAGGAGTCTGCATCCGCACCACTGACCATTCTGTGGAAATGCTCTAAAGTGCCATCTCTGAGTGTGAATATGCTTATAAAATATTAGAATAATTTCTCCAAGGAAGACAGATAAAAGGCCAAAAATACACATGAAAACATGCCCAACAGCAGACATCACTAATCATCAGGGAAAGGTAAATCCATACCACCAGACATCCTCTCGCACCTGCTAGGAGGGTAACTATTGACACAAACAAGCAGAACACCGCAAGCATCTGCTAGGACACGGAACGGCAGGTCTCTTGGGCACCACAGCTGGGGACGCGGAGCAGAGCAACTGCTATGGACAACTGTACAGCGTTTTCTTAAAAAGTGAAGCACAGATACAATTTAGCAAGCCCACTTCTGAGAGTGTCCCCCTGATCACAACAGCACTACTGAATACCCAAAGGATGGCACGCCCCAAGGGGACAGAGCTGGAGAAGCAGTTAGCCAGATGTGGGGATACGCACACAGGCGCCAATTCTGACCCAGGCCATGTGGGGGGAATCGAGGGGACATCCTGTGCCTGGAACTTGCCCGAGTCCCCGAGAATGGTCCAATTCTTAAAGATGGGAAGGCTGAGGTGGGCAGTGTCCGAGGCAGAAAGGCAAAGGGGCCCTGCAGAAGGCACCCTGCAACCTGGAAGCCTCTGGCGCCCTCTGGAGGTGCTGCCTGCTGGTGCTCGCATCTCTGAAGGGGTTGAATGAGGCTGGTTCTAGAAGTGACAAAAACAATCAAGCAAATAAATGAAAAACAGGGCGATGCCAGCTCAGCCCCCTGGGGCTGGGCAGCAGCTTGACATCCTGAGATCACACTCCTGGGGCACTGTCTGGCTTCCGCCTCTATCCTCACGGGGGCCTGAGAGGCAGGTCCTGCTCTTTCACAGTGGTGCATAACCCGGAGCCTTGCACAAGAGCGGGAATCCCACAGGTGCCAGAACTTGGCGCTGGGTCCTCACAGAGGACGGCCACTACTGTACCTCCCAGCCCAGCACCTCCCCTGCCTGCGCTGTGCTGTGTTGCTCTCTTGTTCTTCCCACACCCACCTGGCTGGGTGCTGCTGTCCTGCACCTCTGCGTTTGTTCTCGTTGCTCTCAGCCACACTTGTGAACCTTCACACCAAGGGTTTAGAGGACAGGCCCTGGCCTCTCTGACTCTGTAGGTGCCCTTACTGCCTGTGACCCCAGCTGAGCACCAGGGCACGCCTCCTGGAGTTCCACAGGCCCAACAGGAGATGCTATGATCTGGGAACATGGCCCACGGCAGCTGTCACCAAGGCAGCACCAACTATGGCCCAGCAAGCCCTCCTGGAGAGACAGGTCAGTAGAGCCACAGCAGTGTGAGGCAGCTCTTCCCTCTGCAAGCACACTACCTCACCCTTGCAGGGCACACCAGAGAAAGGAGACTCAGAAGTGCCTCATTGATGTAATGCAGAGAAACACAGGTCCAGGCACCGGGGAGCTGGGCACAAAGCTAGCAGGAGTGGTAAGTAGTACTGATGCTCTCCGCTCACCCAACCGTGCCTTGGCCTACGGCCACATACCTCAGCACAGCTCATCGAAAGGGGGTCCTTCTTCACCCTGACCCAAGTTGGGCTCAGAGTGACGTGTGTTACCCAGGGGAGATAAGACAACAGCACCTCAGCAATGGATGGCAAGCCCGGTGTGATGGGACTTGCCCACAACCGCCACTGCTACGGGACGACAAGCCTGGACTAGCCCACTGCTCCAGCAGGAGGATGAGCCAGGAGGACCTGCACTGAGCCTGAGCTGAGCCCCCCAGCAGGTCCTCTGGCCCAGCCACCAACACAAGACCAGCCCCCCAGACTCACAACTCCTGAGATCATTTTCAGCTCTTACATTGGAGACAGGTATGTTAACAAGCCAGAGCCGGTACAGGCAGATACAAATGGATTATTAAAAGTTTCTTGGTTAACGTTCCAGTATCTCCAGTGACCAGACTGCGCTGCCCTGAGTGACTCCATGGTGTAGGACAGCAGCTCTCAGCTGTGCCTGCCCTGAGTGACTCCATGGTGTGTAGAGAGCAGCTCTCAGGCTGTGCCTGCCCTGAGTGACTCCATGGTGTGTAGAGAGCAGCTCTCAGGCTGTGCCTGCCCTGAGTGACTCCATGGCGTAGAACAGCAGCTCTCAGCTGTGCCTGCCCTGAGTGACTCCATGGTGTGTAGAGAGCAGCTCTCAGGCTGTGCCTGCCCTGAGTGACTCCATGGTGTAGAACAGCAGCTCTCAGCTGTGCCCACCCTGAGCAACTCCATAGTGTAGAACAGCAGCTCTCAAGCTCTGTCCAACCCTCAGTTACTCCATGCTACAAAGAAGCAGTTCGCCTTGAACTACTCCATTTATTGTGCAGTGCCAAGGCACAACAACTTGGTAGCTTGTCTGGGAAAACAGATAACTATCAGATGTGGGACATTCAGAACTTATTGAAAAGAATGACCCCCCAGCTGCACAGCACAATCATAAGACACAAGTGATAAATTAATCCTGCTAATCAAAGATGACCACCTCTGAAGTTATCAGAGTCAGAGGACATGGCCAGGTGGCCCATCAACCCATATCAGGGATACCAGGCCCATGAAGTAATCAGACACAGCAGCCCACCAAATGACCAGCCCCTCACCTGAGACACAAACAGCGGTGCCTGAGACAGTATGCACTTCTGCGTACTGCGACACATGGCAGCCCCACACACGCCACAAAGTCTGGTGACAGGGACATAACTCCCAAGTCTGTCTGCAGTGCTTCAGCTCAGCTCCATATCCCTGTCTGTGTGCTGGACACTGCGAGCCCTCTGGGTGCTCACCTTGAACAAGCACCCCCAGCAAGGCCTCAGCTGAGCGGACCCCGTATGACCACCTGCGGTGACTTTTGCATGTGTCAGCTCTCAGCCTCTGCTTTCTGCTCTGCCTCCTTAAACCCTGTCTACCCCTTCTCAGCCAGCTGTGATCTATAAGCTCTGTGTGCACAGTGATGCCACCAGGGGATCAGAGGTGCTAGTAACCAAGGTTGCACTGGAGTAAAAGACCCTGAGATCAAGTGAACCTTGAGTACTCACGGTAAGCAGCTTGTGAACGGACCCTTCTCAATGTCGAGAAATTCTGACATTGTGGAAAGACACAAACACGTCCCCTGTGTGGTAAAGGCAGAGCCTCCGCATGACAGAACCCCACTTTCCTCCCGCGCTTATGGACCTCTCGCCCACCCTGCTGGGCCACTTAGCCCATGACTCGTGTGTGGGGATGCTACCAGGTTATGTCTCAGAGGGCAACATGAGATATCTCAGTGTGACCACCAGGGACTGCTGGGAAGGGGCAGAGAGCTAGTAGGGCCCAGGACAGGGGCAGGGAAACTATAGGGCCCAGGTGGGGACAGGATAAAGCGATTGGACTGGCTGAGGTGGAAGTCATTGTGACTTGAGTAGGAGGTTTTGTCCTGCCCTTACAGACATGACCTAGATGCTAAATGAAGATCTAGATGCCAGGAAGATCTTCTCTCATCACGAAACAGACTTTTATATATAAAATACGATTCAAAAATTTTACATCATTGAAAGCAGATAGAAAGAAGAGGTCAGGGGCAGACAGCATGCAGCCAGGGAAGCCTCCAGCACGCCGAGTTGGATGCCAGCTGAAGCCAGGAGTCCTAGAGGCGGGCAAGGGAGGCAGGCGTCCACTGCTTGTTCACAGACAGCAATTCTTGTTTCTCCTCTAGTGTTCCCTTGATTTCTCCATTCCCAACTTGAGCCTTATATTTCAGAATAACAGGGGACCCAGAATAATAACAGGCGACTGCTGACTCCACTGCAAGATCTCCGTGGGTGAGATCATTCTCAGGGTGTGGAGAGGCTGACTCAATGGCCCCGTGTGGTCCTGCTGAAAAGGGCAATGAGGGGACAGGAAATCCTTGCCTCTTTCAGACATTGCCTCTCAAAAGCCTTGGTGGAGAAGGAAGCCTCCGCAGGGGTGGCCCCTGCCCTTCCCCGACCTAGCCTGAGCCCAAGGGGAGCATGGGTCTCCCCACCCACTCACTCTGGCTGCACACCTTCTGGACAGCTAATGCCACTCCATCAGGCTCCTGCACTGAGACGCCTACACCCCGGGCCACACTGAGTCTGCCAAAGGTCTCTTCCTCTGCAGCCATTCCTGGCCTCCCTCCTCCACACACACCCTGGAAGGCTGAGGAGATGCCACCCCACAGCTGTTCCTCCAACAGCAGCCGTGAAAAGGAGGAGCACACAGACCGGGCAGTGTGGAGGACGTGCTGACCCTGGGGCGAACATAACTGAGACCCTGCCCCTGGGCCCTCTTGTGACTCTGCAGGGTCTGCACACCCAGCCGGAGCATCTGGTCTGAGCTGATGGTGCCAGATGCTCTGTCTGGCAAGGATGGTCCGTGGCACCCAGGAGACACAAGCAGGCTAGAGTTTGAAGCCCTTGAACTCAGCTGGACTTAGCACTGAGCCCTCCTCAATGTCCTTGCCATTTGCTGCAGAGGTGGCTTTGGTTTGACACCCAGACCTCAGGTGCTTTGCTGAACATGAGTGTGAGATCAGTGTAGAGCAAGAGCCTCCTTCACACCTCAGCGAAGGCTGCGCAGGGTCAGCCAAGGCCAGCGACACCTGTGGCCTGGGGAGGCGTTCTGGCACTCTTGGATCCCTGCAGAGACTGAAAACAGGAAAAGTGGGGTCCCTGCCATGATCCTTTGAGTCATTCATTTTGGTAAACAGGTTATTTTCAAACAAGAAAGCCACTTAATGCATTCGGGAAGCCATCCGCAGGAAATGGGAAGTCTCCTCTGAAGGAGTCTACGCCCTTGGGGACAGAGGAGCTTTGAACATGGCAGGTGGGTGCTCCATGTGTCCACTGCCTGGCTAAAGACAGGACGATCCAGGAGGCGTGGACCGTTAGCTGGGAAGGGCTTCTGCTGTGTCAGGGGTGGTGATGAAAAGCAGAACCGCTGATGGTCAGGGAGGAGGCCCTCGATGCCTGACCTGCCGAGGAGGGGTGGGAACATGCAGCCTGGCGGCCAGGAGAGCAATCAAGCAATGGCTGGTGTATTTGGAGTGATGTGGGTGAGGAGAGGATTTGGGAACAAGGAAATATGGCATAGGAAATCTAGGAATTCATTCAGAAGCCACTTTTGGAAATAAGAAGAGTCCTACTTCAAAGACGTGGGATGTGAGTCAGAAACAGGCATCGCAAACACAAAGAAAATGCCTAAAATCCGTCTTTCTACAAAATCTTTGACACTGACAGAGGCACGTATAAAAGGAGGTGCAGGGAACACGCGGGGCTGGAGCAGAGCTGCAGCCTCCCTGGCCTCTCCCTGTGCTCACCCTCTGCACACCGCCTCCTGGGCTTCAGCACCTGCAGCTCCATCCCTCACTCCTCCCTGCCTGGACAAGGATGGGGCTCTTCTCACAGGCCTTCCCCTGCCATTGGTACCCTCCAGCCTCACCTGCCATCATGCTGTTCTCTTGATAAGCCACCTTCCCACTGATGGGCCCCTTGAAGGGACAGAGGGCTGAGACGGGAGGAAGCCTGCACCCTCCCTCCTGTGCCCCAGGCTGGGGGAGGCCCACCCTCCTCAGCTCTCCAGGGCTCTCTAGATTTTCAGGTCTCCCTGCTCTCTGACCCCCATATAGCAGGGACAGAAGGTGGAGTGCAAATTGACCCAGCCCTAAGCAGGGAGTTCACCTGCTCACTAAGAACGGTGCAGGCTGGACCAGCCCCAGGTTCCAGCACGGCCTCATCCCAAGTTTTGAAACAGTCCCACTGTGGTCTCTTCTATCAACTACTGGCAGATGATTAGGAACATCTTTGTCATGTTGTTCCTCAGCCTGCAGGGGCTCCTCATGTCCCATCATAGCTTAATTTCCTCCCTCTGTCACCTGGAGGCATCCACGAGGGTAGCTCACCTACACCCATGTAGAACTTGTAACCCAGGTGGCTCTGCCCCAGCGCATCCCTCAAGTGCCGCACGTTCATATGTTGGGCTCCTGTGGGGCCGGGGCTCAGAGCCTTCCCATGTCCCTGCATGGGGACACTTTCCCTCCGAACGCCCTGGGAACTGCTCCCTGTCTTCAGCACTCACGGTGCTGTGGTGCAGACATTGCTCATGAGAACTGTGCTTGGTTGGCACCTGTGTGTGCCGTGAATCCCAAACACAGGTCGCTGTGCGGGAAGGGGCTGGGAGTTATGAGCTGCGGTGTTTCCCCCGTGATCTTCAAGTTTTGGAAATCAACACACGTGGAGATTGGAAGCACAGACAGCCTTTACTAGTCCAGCACATAGGAGACTGTCACCATGGGTCCTCAGGAAGTCTGGGATTTGGAACACTGTTTAGTTCACTGGGCAACTTTGTCACCAGTGAGCATCCTCAATGGATATCCATGTGGTGCTGGAATAGTCACAACCAGTGCAGAAAAGGTGACCAGGTCTCAGAGCACCCACCAAAGTGGAGGGTGGTCCATGTGTGACGCCCCCTAGAAGGAGCAGGGGACATGGTTTTCCTCAGAAGGAAAGCTTCCAGGTTCAGGTGCTCCTCAACTTCAGGGCCACACCTGGATAAGCCCATGAGTAGAAAGCATGGTAGGCCTTCAAGGACACGTCTGGAGAAGCCTGAGAGTCGAAAGCATGGTAGGCCTTCAGAGTCATGTCTGATTAAGCCCGTGAGTCTAAAGCATGGTAGGCCTTCAGAGTCATGTCTGGATAAGCCTGAGATTCGAAAGCATGGTAGGCTGCATACGCGCTGAGCACACTCGCCTGCAGGCGTCATGCTCAGCCATGCAGCCGCTGCTGTGGGGTGAATGCAGCGATCATGGGGCGATTGTGAGGCAAGTAGGAGATGTGGCTGCTGCAGCTCAGTGTCACAGGAGGATGGACCACAGATCAGCAGCCCCGGAAAAGACTCAGACTCAGAAGAATTCCAAGTATGCTCTCTACCAAATTCCGATTGCTTTTGTGCCACCATAAAGTACGTGCAGACACCCTGCACCTAGAATGTTTGCAGGAAAACTGGGGTCTGCTGGTGCTGGGGAAGGCAGAGGACCAAGGCAGCATGTGCCATTGAAGGTAAAGGCCTGGCTGTGGAGTGCACCTGTCCTGAGCAGGCATGAATTCTGCTGCCTTCAGCCTGAGAAGCAAGGATGAGGCTGTTTCTGGATTACCCCAAAATTGAAATCATAGGACGTCCAGGATTCACTTCAAAATCTGGAGCTGTGTGGGCAGGCGCGTAGAGCAAGACTGGCTTTAGCCGATCTTCTTTGAGTTTACACACCTGCGGCACGTCTAGGGAGGCTGATTAAACTCTTTCCTTCTGAATGTGCTTACAATTTTTCTGTAATGAGACTGGTTTTTTAAAACAAGGATCTAAGTTCTCAAGAAGTAGGTGTGACTGTGGTTATTTGTTGAGACTGTAAATATTTCCGACAGCACAAATTGCTTTTATGGTTGGTGGGCTAAGATAAGGTGTTAACCGGGGGCACACAAGAGCGCTTCCTATGTGGGCACATGCAGTACTGTGCTCACACTAGCCCCACACTGGGGACAGGACACTGGGAGGCTCTGCAGGGTGTCCCCACCTCCTCCTCAGCTGGGGCCCCTCCCCTGCTTCTCTCCCTCTCCAGATCCAGCTCCAGGCAATGAGCTGTCCTCTCTGCTCCTCCCAGCTGTCCCATCCCAACCCTTTCCCATCTCCTCTGCCTGTGGGACTTGTCTCCACCTCCTGATGTGGTGCAGGTCTCTGGCCACAGGAAGTCCTGCTCCACAGTGATTCACCAGGAGTGCCCTCTTCACTGAAGGTTTTTTGTTGTTGTTGTTCAACATAGTCTTACAATTAGGAGGGAATTGTTGCCACAGAATTGTTAACACATGCATAATGGCAGAGCAAGCCTAGGCTGATGCCAGGCCATGGTCTGCAACCCCTCCCCCTGTTTTTTGTTATTGTTTTGTTTTTTTGTTTTTGTATGACTTAAGCACAAAATAAAATAACAACTCAGGTTTCTTTCTGTGATTCTCCTCTTGTTTATCTCACCTCTGAAACTCCAGGACGGGGCTCATGCTGCACACGCCTTTCCTGACAGCTGAGAACACTGACGTAGACCTCAGGATGTACAGTTGCAGCCTGAGAGGGAAGAGTGACATGCATCGCACCCAAGGAAGGAGCAGGAGAGAGGGAGAAGGAGCTTCCAAGAGCCCAGGTGACCTTCACCGGACTGCAGCTAGCGAGAGGCACAAAGGGGACTCAGACTCAGTCTTCTGGCTCTGAGGTCCCTGAATCTCCTGCTGCACGACAGCCCAGGGGTGCTTTATGGCAGCAGGCGCCAAGTGCCACAGCACATGTCTGCTGACCATGCGTGCATTCCTGGAGCCTGGAAGAAGGATCAAAATTTCTAGGAACTGTGCCCATTCAGACACCTATTCCCCACATGAACTTAGTATTTATTAGAGTAAAATATTTCTAAACACGGTTATTTGTAGACGAAGCCCCGTTTCTTTACAATAAATATCAATTCTACAGGATTTTCCCCACATTTCAAAACCTTAAATTTAACAAAATGTTAAGTCTGGAGACTAAAAACTGCAAGCAGACAGTTTCATGGGGAATTTCGCTTTTTAAGTCACAACACACACACACAAATATTTTCCCTTACATTGGCCAAAGCAAATAAGAATGCAAATCCAAAAACTATGAGCGTGGGACGCGGGCAGGACATCTCCAAAAGGAGACCATGGAACAGGAGCCCTCCTGCCACCAGCTGCAGAGCCGCTCAGTCAGAGGCGAAGCTGGAAGCCTCCAGTCCAATGCACGACATCTGAAAGGCAGCAACCGGGCCTGAACCGGGCCTGAACCAGGAGATCCGCTCAGCTGTGGCCACCCCTCGTCTCTCCATTCCTCTGACCCACTGCTGCTCCAGCAAGTCAGAGGCAGGAGAGAGAGAGAAAAAAATAGAAGCCAAGAAAGAGAGTATAGCAATGCTGTAGGATGCACCGCACCCACCCCTGGATGCTGGGGAGGTGTGCAGGGTCAGCAAGGCCTCAGAGACGGAGCCACCTTCCACAGAAAGGCTCAGTGGGTTACCCGCCTGGCCTCTGCTGTTTCCTCACACACTTGTTTCCCAAGCAAGACAGGAGGCCTAGAATGCAAAATTACAAATCAAACTATTGCTCCACATAGTGGTATTGCCACCAGTTCCTCTTACGCCTGCAGCTGGTGAGGACAGACGTCCCAGGAGGACAGAGCTCTTCCTGCTCACTTGGGACCCTGAGTCTTGAAGGCAGATTCCCGGCTCTCACTCCTCATGCAGGCCTGGCCTCTCCTGGGCTTCTGACTTGGAATTTGCTCTTAGAAACCTCCTTGACACAACAGGCCCTCCAAGACTCTGAAGCCACCAGTGTCCCCTGCCAGGAGTGCTGTGTCCTTCAAGAGGCATGTGTTGGGGAGCCCTCCTCAACCCCTCCATGGTCGCTCACCCTAAGCCATCTCTCCTGGGAGGGTGAGCTGAGGTTTCCACCTGATGGTGCTAAATAAGGGCATGAAGACAGATGGCCTGACCCGTATGCACATGAGGGTTCTGCTATGAAGACAGATGGCCTGACCCATACGCGCTCCAGAGTTCTGCTCGTATCCACATGGAGCCCCAGGGCTTTCAGAAGCTGCTCTTCTGCTTAAACTCCACGTACGTTACCCAAGATTTCAAAGCAAACTTCCACTTGACGATTATAGGTAATAAAATGTACCAGCTCTCTCTGTCTTCCCCATTGGCAGAAGGAGTGACACGAATGCTCAATTAAAAATGAACGCTGTTGCTTCACTAGGTTCTCTTTAGCCCCTTTACAAAGTGTGGTGTTGAGCTATCAGTGCATGAAAATGGACCATTGTGGCCCCCTTCTGTCACTCAGCACTCACCCTGAGCTCATGTCATGGGTGCCAGGGCAGTCTGCAAGTGCAGGGCCACCTCACCCCTCAGCTCCTGGAGTGTGTCAGTCTGTGGGGGCTGTGGTGGGAGGAGGGGGCAATGCACAGCTGCACAGGGCTCCACAGGGCAGGGCATAGCCGCCCAGCAACCTGCT
Source organism: Aplodontia rufa (assembly GCA_004027875.1). Taxonomy (NCBI): domain Eukaryota; kingdom Metazoa; phylum Chordata; class Mammalia; order Rodentia; family Aplodontiidae; genus Aplodontia; species Aplodontia rufa. Next base: position 61,578 of record PVKS010008053.1, read on the forward strand.
GAGTCCAGAACAGACAGGGAAGAGACCCAGTGATGCTGCTGAACTCGAAGATGGGCCGGAACACTGGGTAGATCCCAGGGACAAAGGAAACAGGAACTTCCTCCCACCAGCACTAGCTCACTCCCTGAGCTGTGCAGGGCTGCCACCCACACCCCAGCACAGTCGCTGAGGGCTCCTTGGCCACATCAAGAAAGGACAAGTGATGGCCTTCCACTCCCTTGTGCAACTGGGGCTTCTACAAGGCCAAGGTGTCCTGTGACCCTAACTTTCACATCCATCCATCTCAGCCAGATCACTCAGGATTTAAAAAGTGAACAATAAGAAAATGCAAGAGAAGGGATGAGTGTGTTGACCAGCTGGTATTCACTGGTCCTCCCCACTTGCCTGTCCAAGGCCACCCTGAGGTCACAGCATCAGGGCCAGCACTTCTCAGTTTTCATGCTGGGATCAGGCTTCCTATGGATGATGTGATGTTCCGAGGCCACAGGGCACACTGGCAAGGCAAACGCTTAGACAGAACACACCCTCGGGCCTCTGCAGGACACAGCACTCCAGGTTGCAGATGCCAAAAACCCCAAAGGCGAGGCTCTATAAACCACAGGCAGTCACGGCCTTGATTGGTAGAACACACTGCAAAGGCCGGAGAGCTAGCCACCCACTTCCATGCAAGCACCCAGGATGCAGGAATCACGACGCTTTTTTTCTTAGAGTTGCTTAGAATCTATGTACCACTGGCCCTCAGTTAGAGATCTGAAAACAGGTTTTAAAATTATTTTATGAGTTTAAATTGTAAATTTGCCTTTCTAGTTTTAATTTTATCTTAGTAGTTACTTATATATTTCACTCGGAATACACAAACTGTTCCGCTGAGGACAATCTATGACTCAAATATTTCCTTCTGCTTATCAATATGCTCTTTTCCCAACAGTGCTCCAGCTTGTCTGGGAAGTCCTGTGGAGGTGTGAGTGCCATCAGGGCATGTCAGGTTGAGGACCACGGAAAGGAAGGTACACTCGGGAGCCTGGCGCACCCAGGGGCCCGGCTCCATAGCTGGGATGCCAGGAGCCAATTTCTGTTCACCCAGGAGTCCAGGCTGGTGGACTCATGAAGAGCAAGAGGGCAAGTGATGTGCAGACCAACACCAGGAGAGGGCCCGACTGCTGGCATCCCCATGGGCTGTTCTCACACTGTGGCAGCCATCAGAGACAGCTGGTGTCTGGGGGGTCAGGGCAGCTGGAGGGCATCACTTTACAACATCAGGTGAGGACTACTGAGTACCTGGCTCAACCAGGAGACTTCCAGGGCCTAAGGAGGCAGGGAGGGTGGCATTTGGCAGATGCCATGCCTCCTTGACCCAGCAGTGGTGACTTGTAGGACCATCCTGTGCTTTCGTTAAGTCACTCCTGCTAGCCCAGTGACTAGGAACGAAGCCAGACCCATTGTCAGTTGCTAGGACTCAGATTGTTACTAGGAGTAAGGTTGAGTTCGGGAACCGTACGGCAGCCCTGACTTCACCTGCCTGGGAGCCCTGGTGCACGCTCACACCCAGTTGCTTGGTGAATTCCTTAGCCCCTACTGCACTTTAGATGCAGGGGCTGAGGTGACCAGAACAAGCTCCGAGGTCCAAGCATGATGTATGACCTCCAAAGACCTCCAGGGACACACTGGTGCCCTGTGACACATGAGCTCCTAAGACTTCCCAGGACACACTGGCACCCAGTGACGCTTGACCCCTAAGGCCTCTCAGGGCAACACCTGCACCCAGTGACACTTGACCTCCTAAGACCTCCCAGGACACACCTGTGCCCAGTGACCATTACCTCCTAAGACCTCTCAGGACACCTGCACCCAGTGAGTGACACTGACCTCCTAAGACCTCCCAGGTCACACCCACACCCAGTGACACAGGACCTCTTAAGACCTCCCAGGTCACACCCACACCCAGTGACACAGGACATCCTAAGACCTCCCAGGTCACACCCACGCCCAGCACACGAGGAGCGCATGGCCTTCATCCTCTGCTGAGGTCAGCCCCATCTGTATGCCTAACGTCCCAGCCTGCATGGCTGAGTTGGGGGTCTCCCCCAGCCTCCCCCACGTGTCCCACCCTGTTCATGGTGAGTCACCACCCCCATGGAGCCTGTGGCCGCCCCGCTGCATTTCCACCATCACGTCTGTGTCAGCGCTTTGCCTGCAGTGCACGCTGTGCGAGTTTTGGGGTCTGGGGAGGAGGCGTCTCTTCTGGCATCTGAGAGCCGCTGCAGTCCAGTTGGGCTTTGGAGCTCTGCACCTTTGGGCAGGCAGTCGGCCTCTGTGCCTAGGTGGACTAACCACTGCCCTGCGGGCCAGGACAGATCGCCACCAGCTTCCCAGAGGCTTGAGGGGAGAGGAGGAGGAGGAGAGCCGGGTCCAGACGGGAGTGTGAAGGACCACCTGAGCCTGAGGACACATGCCGGGCGTGGGCCTGTGCCCCGATCCCATGCTATGGACGAATTGCACAGAGCAGAGGGACGCGCCAGATCCTGCCCCCACGTAGGCACCCACACGGGGTGCAGGTGAGAGACGGTGCAATAGCAGCCTCTCAGCAGTGGCCACCTCTGCCAGTTCCTGCTGTGAATGGGCACCAAGGGCACAGTGCTGAGGCCTCACCTCACAGCTCCTGATGCAGGCTCCTGGGGCAGGGCTCTCACTGGTCAAGACGAGGAGCCGGAGCCATGCGCCGTGACGAGCGCACATGTGCGTCAGCAATGGAGGACAGGAGCGCTTCTGCATGCGGTCACAGAGAGTGTTCCCTCACTGCCGCATGGAGAGGGTGCTGGCCAGGAATCTCTCCCAACTCCCTGGGCCTCATGCTTCTGAGTTTACATCCTGTCTTGTCCTGCAGGGTGCGCCCACTCTCCTCCCTGAAACGGAGCTTGCTTCTAAACTGATGCTCAGCTGGGCACCTGTGGGGGAGAACATCTGCCAGGTGCACTCCTGAGATGTCCCTGGAGATTCCCTGCCCTGGACCTGGGACTGCCCCTGCACAACATGTATGTATGTGTGTGTGTGTGTGTGTGTGTGCATGTGTCTCCTGATCTGAGATAGGAAGAGTTTTTAAAATGCCCACAGTGTAACTGTCAACGCTTCCATGAATGGATATATAAATAAGAACACTAAGGGAAGAGTGGTTTTGAAACTAAGCATGGAATGTCGATTTCTAAAACTCCCAGGCCACTCACAGACTTAGATCCTCCCAGTTTGCATGGTTTAGCTCTTCCATCAGCGGTCCTGAGAGCGGACACCACACCCACAACGCAGGTGCCCCCTGGGCAGGTGTGGTAGGCCAGTGCAACCATCCAAGCTGAGGCTCCACCTCCTGTGGCTCTTCACACATGCCCTCCCCGGGAAAGACTCAGGTGGTCCTGCCCAGAGAAAGGCAGCAACCAGTGAAAACTTCCATTCCGGACAGGGACAAGCTGGCCTATTCCTAGCACAGAGGACACTAGCCCCAGATCTAGCAGGTCGACAGGCCAGCACAAGAGCAGCCAGCACTCCCTCCAGCACCTCCTGAATCAGACCCCACCCACGACCTCTGCTGCGGGAATTGTGCCTTGAAGACAGCAAACAGCTTCCACTGCTCGCGAGGTTCCTAAAAGGGTGATTGTCTGCTACAGGCTGGAAGACACACGTGCCTTGAGCATTCCCACGTTTGGGTTCAGCTGCTCCAGCTGTGGTTTCCCTCCTGCAGATGAGGTCACCACCACCCTGGGACAGGGCAGGTGCTGCACCTTGTAGGACCTAATGGGCCATCAGTGCAAATGTAAGCACCACCGGCTGGTGCTGAAGACAGAGCTGGCCTTTTCAGTTTTTCAGGGAAAGTGGTGGTAACAGAGCCCCCTGAGTGAACCTGTCATTGGCAGGTGTCTGTGAGGCTTAAGATTGGCAGGCACATCTTAATTGTAAGGCTGTACACAAACACTACATAATTGGTTAATGTGATCCACACAGAATACAACATTGATAATAATCAACAGCACACATCTCATACCATATATTCTTGATGACTTTCAAATACAACAGAGAAAACAAGCTTCTGTCTCCTAGAAGATCTGGGCATTGTCAACTCAATCTGGGAGGCCTGGCCTCTGTCGTAGCCCTCTCTTTCCTATGCAACACTCAAGCCATGGGAATGAGGGGCTCCTGGACTCCTCCCTCCCTGTTTTCACTGCCCCCAGCCCAGGTGAGCCCTTCTTCACCTCTTCACCTTGGGACCCCCCTACTCTAAGAACCTCCAGAAGATTTCCTGGTTTCTGTCTCTCCCCAGTCCAATCCAGCATGAAAACTGCCAGGTTAGCATTCCAAAGTAAGTCCTCCCTTGTCTTCAGAAGGACTGGAGCCCTGCGGGTTCGAGCACAGGCATGCGACAGGAGAGCCAAGCACAAGGACTGGAGCCCTGCGGGTTCGAGCACAGGCATGCGACAGGAGAGCCAAGCACAAGGACTGGAGCCCTGCGGGTTCGAGCAAAGGCATGCGACAGGAGAGCCAAGCACATGCAATTGCCTGCTGCCCATTTTACAGGAAATGGAAAAACCAACGAAAGAAAACAAGATCACAAATCACAGGCGCTGTGGAAACCGAGGGCCAGGCTCCCATACTACTGCTCACGGTGGTGGTGAGCAGGGGCTGATGGATCAGACACAAGGTGGAGCATCCAGTGCTGGGGAAAGAACCACCGACCAGCACAGAAACCATCAAATCAAACGGTACTCCTAAGGAAGTGGGGGAAGAGGGCACCTACAGCCAGCTACGACCCTCCTGGCACCTGAGGACTCAGACATGAGAAAGAGGAGACATGAGAAAGAGGAGAAGAAAGAGGTTCAAAAGGAGCAGAGGAGAACGGCAAGGTGACAGAGCCTGGTAGGAAGGAAAGGCACAGCAGAGGCCCTCGTCCTGCTCTCTGCCCAGGCCACAGAAGCCGAATTGCCCTTTGGTGAAATCATGCTGAGAAATAAATGACAGTAGCGCTACTGTGAGCCCCAAGCCCAGCACCAGCTGTGCAGCGGTGTGTGAGGTGACCAGTGCAGAAGATCAGGGAAAAGGCCACGCAGCATCGGACAGACAGCGGATGCTGCGCAGCAGGAAACTGCAGGCCAAGACTTCCAAAGAAACAGAAATAAGGTAGAACCAGTTTGCACCTAAGCCAGGGCAGGAGGAAAACGAGGAAAGCGAATGTTAATAAAGCATTCTTCAAGCTGCAGGTCAGGTAGGACATTAGAGTGGAAAGAGAGAGGCTCAGCGCTGTCCCCAGCTGCCCAAGTGATTTCCACCGACTTGCGGATTTGAGAGCCACCTTCAGAGCAAAGACAAAGCCTCCGCGCTCCGTCAGCGAGGTACTTACTAACAGTGTCCCACAGAACTGAGAGAAGGCGTGGTGGAGCAGAGGAAGCATGTCCCCTGGGTCAGAAAGGTCGGTGGCTCTGGCCAGGGCGCAACGCGCTCACTCTTCAAGCAAGGAGAGCCTCACCCTCCCTGCGACCCACAGCGAACCTCCCAGCGGTGTTCATAAATGCTCGGGCTGGTTCTTATCCGGAAGCCAGCAGAGGGCAAGGAGCAGTTGCCCGTGGCTAGGATACGGCCATGCCGCTTTTAGTAACTGACTTGGCCAAATTCTCAGGTCATTTACTTAATATAGGACTGCTCTTTCTGCTGGGTGGCCAGCGTAGCAAGGTCAGCCATCTGCTGGGCTGCAAGTCTGTCTGTCTTGGGAGAAGCCCAAACCCGAGAGTGCCACAAGTGTCATAAATAAGCGGCAGGGGCTGCAGCAGCTGGCTGCCACCTCACAGCCCCTCTAAACACCCGAATGTTCCACACTCTGGGGCAAGTCAGGTCCCCAAGGAAGCCCAAAGCCCTTCTTGTCATCGGAACTGTTATTTATGTGTTTTGATCTGGAGACTGCTCTCATGATTTTGAAACCGAAACTCTACTGAGGAAACCTGACCTGGAGAAGTGAGCAGGTACTCAAGGTCACACGGCTTAAGACAAAGCCAAGAGGACACACCGCTCCGGATTCTCAGGCTGCCCCTCTGGCCCACAAAATCAAGATTACTCTCCAATCCGTGATCACAGATGACTGCTCATAAAATATCTTTGGCAGTGTTGGAATGATGCACAAAGGGGCGTGGCCGGCTGATCCAGCACCCAGTGGCCTGGGCTCTGTCCACGCAGCAAGCCCGCCCATTGGAAGCCACACCCACTCCTGTGTCCTGAATAGCAGCTGAATGGGTGTTAGCAACGTGGGGGAGAAGTCAGTAAAAGCAAAAGCGATTCCTAAGAAATGAGTTCTACTGACCCAAGCTCCAATACGCCTTTTAGCCAAAAGCTACTCATCTGGTTGTGTGAACTGGCAGGAGCCTCCTCTTCCCTCCCTCCCACTTAGAAATGAGGGTTTCTCTTCCTCCCCCAGAGAGAAGGTCTTTTCCACTCACTGTGATTCTTGCCTTCTGACAGGATTAATCCACTCTCTGCCATGCCTGCTCCTGTGCTGCCTGTCCAGGTGATTCTGAGTCACATTGACAGTAAGGGGTGGACATCCTCAGGGCCGGGCTGCCCCCGACCATCCACAAAGATCAGGGAGGTGGGAACAGTCCGGGTCTCTTGCACACTTTGCTGGGTGGAGCTCTGGAGCCTCGCTAAGGAGGCCATTTGACCCACATGGAAACCAGTGCCCTAGCTGATGACAAAGACCACAGAGGGGCAGGAGGCTGCGGCCTGGACTGTGCCCCTGGTTTGCTGGAGCTTCCCTGTGTGGTCTGGAAGACTCAAGAGCCCCTTCCTACTCACCCTTTCTGTGCAATAAAGTCACCTCCCTGTGACCACCAAGGCACTAAGTAAGTCGTGGAGAGATTTCTAGTAATGCCTGTGAGCTAGAGGTGGAGTTCTTGAATAAATCACTTGAAATGCCTGAGTACCACTGTGGCCTCCAAAGGCTCATCCCGTATTTTCTGAAGCTCTGAGCAGCCAGGTAACTGGGCATATGACCCTGCTAGGTGCTGTCCCTGCAGCTGCAATCCTGGGATGTGGGAGGGAGGCTGCCTTCTGCCCACTTGGTTGCCCTTCCCTATGCACGGCTTTGAACATGCTCGCACAATGCTGAGGACCCAGGGTTTGGTGGATTAAGTGAGCTAGCCGTGTGGACGGCTTGGGGGACCCAGGGTTTGGTGGATTAAGTGAGCTAGCCGTGTGGACAGTTTGGGGGACCCAGGGTTTGGTGGATTAAGTGAGCTAGCTGTGTAGACGGCTTGGGGACCCAGCAGTCACGCGGTGCTCCAGTTGCCACTGCTCAAAGTCGGGAAGAGCAGGACCATGCATAGGCCCTGCATGGACCATGGCTCCTGGTGTCCCCCACTTGCTGTCTGCAGTCTGTTTCCTCCAACATAGCAGGTGCCTGGCCTCTGCATGCCCCCGTCATCGTCCTGAAGGTGTAACCCAGCTCTTGAGGCTGGGTGACAGTGGAGCCAAGTGCTGCTTTTACTCATGGGGGAACAAGAACAATCATCTCAGAAGCCAGGGAAAAATCCGGGATGTGAACTCAAAGACAAATACATGGGAGAAGAGAGGATGTAGGAGACGGTGTATTCTGCCTGAATCTTAAGCCTCACTCCATTTCAGTCACCGTTACCCTCTTCACAGTGTCTTTATTTTTCATAGAAGCCAGAATCGCAAAGGAAGTGGGTGAGATGTACAGGTGGGTTGAGAGGGTCAATGGAGTCAAACAGCAGAGAAGAAAGGATGGGGCACACTCTTCAGCCGCTCCGTCCCCCGGGCCCCATCAGCTGACGGGGCAGGGACGTGCTCTCCTCACCCTGAAGGTTGTGGCAGGTAAGCAGCCCAGCGAGGACACCAGGACACCGAGGGTGGAGAGCTCCGCGCTGCGCGGAGCAGCTGTGCTTTTCTAAACCAACGGGCATCCTTATGAATTTGAGAGGCTCCAATCTTCCTGCACCCCATATTCATGTACTGAGCGAGGATCTTCAATACAGAGCGATACTCAACCTCCCAAGGGACACTAATCAAATCAATATGGCTTGGACTTCATTGTGTTCCTTAAGTCACAACGAAATGTTCTTTCCCTCCTCTCCGTCCCTGGCCGACTGCTGTAAAAACGTGTGCACGTTGACGGCAGACTGCATGACTCAGTCTCCCAACGTCTCAAAACTTCAGTCCGCTTTGCTTCCTTACATTGAGGCCGATTTCGAATCTGGAGTGCACAAAGTAACCCTGTAGCTACAACCTTGGTGGCGTGCCATGGCTTTAGATCCGTTAAATGCGATAGCATGTCCCCAGCTCTCCGTGTGAGATTCTCTCCACACAATGTGCTTTTCTGTGCTCAGTGGTGTTCCTGCTGGCACAATAATGTGTACACGGGCAGGCACCACATGTGTGTATATGTCTGAGTGTGACCGACTGCCGTCTCTTCATTACACCCAGGTGGTGCATGCCCCCATCCTGCGTGTGAGTATAAATGTGTGTGTGAATTGTGCAAGTGTGAATGTGTGTGTGA
>PVKS010008054.1:0-26359 GCA_004027875.1 Aplodontia rufa
GAGTCTCCACACTTCACACAGTGCCACTAATAGTGCTCAGTAGGGCTTTGAGGAGGGAGAAAAAGAGGGGAGTAACAAGTCTTTCTAAAATATGACTCATGAGTTTTTAAGTGATTTATTGTTAGTGGTCCTAGGTTTTTTATTAAATACTGAATGTAAAATAAGCCCTTCGTCTAGGAAACAATTTGGAAATAAAAATCTGTAATATTTCAGCAATAACCCTAGTTATTCGGTGAGAAGTTGTTCAGTAATATCTTTGAATAGTGGGGGTTTTGGGAAAACACTCCATTTTACCCAAAAGAATTTTGCTAACCATTTTAGTCCCTAAAGGGAAGGAAAGTTCCTTTGAGTTTTTAAAGCGGGCTGTGGAAGCCCATTCGTTTAAACTAAACACTGAAGAGCCTTTGGTTTTAATGAATCTAACTGAAAATTTAGCTAAAAACAACTCATTGGAAACCAGATGGCACAGCCACCATTGTGAGCTGAGCTCAACTCTCTTGTTTTCTGAAGTGCTTGTCAATTTAGCTCCACAGAACTCACAGTACAAAGGTTCTATTAATTCTGGAAGCCTTTGTACCCTAGTCACCCTCTCCACCCAAACTGGCCAATGCAACACATCCGTTCCCTAGAAATTAATGCTTTCAGTAAAATGTGTGTCTTGGGCAGGAAGTGGGGTTGGGGATAGATGTCACTTCCCTAGGTTTTTAATCTGTTAAAAAAATATTCAGTAATACTGGTTTAAGGCTGGTAAGGCAGACAGACTTTGCTTAGGACCATCAAGAAAGGTCTGGGGACTGCTATGGATGGGGGAAAGAGATTGGGCCCAACCTTTGAATACAACATGGGCAAGCATGCTGGAGGTCTGTGGGAACATTGAGAGTGAGGGGGATCTGGCTAAACTGACCAACCAAGGTTCTTGCTAAAGAAAGACCATCTCCTGAGGGAAGGTGGAGAATGGGGAACCTAATTAGGTTCATCTGAAGATGATCAGATATTGAGGATACAGGGTTTGGGATAAACTGACTTCACAGGATTCTTTTGCTAAAACTGGATTTTACAAGGAAGTTCACAGATGGGCCTAGAAGAAGGTTTAGGAGCTTGACTGAAGTTCAACCAAGCAAAGACTCTTGGTCTCACACACTCTTACATGGCTGGAGACACCAAGCTTTGCACTGCAGATTAACATCTGGAAGACTTTAGTGAGCGAGGGCAAGAGAAAATATACAAAGCCTATCAGCAATGTAGGGCAAATTCTGTCCTATGTAGATCTTCTGAAGAGCCTGGGGTGAGGGTCGGGGGAGCTAAGGCACAATGAGGATTCAGAACCCTGCTTGCACACTGTGATAAGAAGTGCCTGGCTTGTCAAAAGGGAGTGCTTTTCAGTTGTGGGTACCACTTTCCAGTTTTTGCCTTTCTGTGTTTTCTTAATCTTTGGCCATGAGGTTAGGTAATTTTGGTTTCTGTTTACTCTATATAGTAATCAAGTGGGTTATTCCTTTTTGTTCATGGGTGGTTAGGTCTTTCCAGTAATGAGCGAAGCACCCTGTAAGACACAAGAATTCTTCCAGCTGTCTTTGTTGAAGAGTGCAGTTAGGGACTCCACATCTGTGGTAGTTTGGGTTGGACTCGTGTAAGGGGTCAGCTTCTGGTCCAGCAGGCAGTTTCCGGGAGTGGTGATCAGCTACCAACTGAAAACTGACAATTCTGTCTTAATCCTAAAACCTGACTCGTATCCCATCAGCCGTGGGATAAGATTCCCGAAGACTGCGAGGGATGCCCCCTGATTAGAGGTTATGCTTAAATGTTAAGTCTGTCCTTAGGACTTGGTGTTAGCACTCTGCCAGAATAGAATGCCTAGGTCCAAGATTTATTCTTCAAACATACTAAGCACACACTGTGTGCCACATATGCCAGGAACCTGACTACTCAACTAAATCTCTTTCTCTCTCTTTCTGACTCACACATGCGTGCACACACACACAAGCGTAGCAATGGTCATTGTCTTTGTGGAACATAAGCTGTGCACATCAGAATCACAGATTGTGGCAACGCACTGCAAGAATGACAGACCCATGGCCATTTATAGTGAAAAGTCAAACTTAAAGACTGTGTCTGTGTGTATATGTCTTTCCGTGAGAGTGAGATTATGCTCCTGAGCTGTCTGAGTAAACAGGGATAATTGGATATAGGACTATAATGAGACTACTATCATTGAATTGTCTTAGCTGATACTTCATTAGGAAGATAAGTCCCAGTCTCAGCGTCACTGAGAGAGTCGGGTGAACACAAAGAGAAATTATGGGAACCACGCTGAAGAAATGGAGAGAAGTCCTAACTGGGGGCTGACTTGGAAGAAGCACCTTTTCATCTGTTTTAAGCTGGAACTTGGCTGACCCCATCCAAGAGGAGCTTGGGCTTAGCTTCCCTTTGATGGCTTCACAGGTGACTTGTGCAGTTGCTATAGGCGATTGTTTTATGATGGGGTCCCTGATGGCTAACCTTTCTTTGATTGACAGGGGGCATTGGAAATAGCTGAGGGGAATTAGAAAACAGCTAGAGAGAGAAACAAATGAGCCCTCCTCCCATCTCCCGGGCCTTTGTTATTGGCACTTTCTCTCTGCACGTTGATTCAGGTCAGTAGGGAAATCATTAGCGGGATAGAGTAGCTCTTTAAGGGTTCCTTATTTATTGATGCTGAATGCTTTTGGACTGTGCATTTTCTTTGTTCTGTACCTGCACAGTGGTGGGAGTTCTAGATAAAATATTAATCATAAAGTTTTTTTTTTATCATTTCCAGTTGCCCAGAGATATTAAGAGTTATGGCTGCAAAGCCTTGGTACAGCTATATTTTACTGCCCACGTGTCTTCCCAGAGACGACACATATGCTTTTCATTTTGCTGCCATTATTCTTCTTGAGATAACAGGGCATCAATCATTACTGTGGTGGAAAATGAAGATGAAGCGAAAAAGCACAGGTCTGTAAGCACAGGATGATGTGTTTGTCTCCGGTGCCAAGGGACGGCCTCTGAATTCGGGAACCAAAAAAGGCCCTGTGACTTGTTCTTCAGGAATGAGATCCATCAGCAAGGAAACCAGAGCCCGAAGCAGCAGTTGGTATTCAGAGGTGTTTTGAGAAGCTGCGTGGCCTCAGCTCATGTGGAATTCCACCTTCCTGGCAGTGTAACGCAATCAGTCTGAGCTGGAGTGAAAGAGTAGGGATGCCTGGTCTGCCTACCGTCACATCATTTGCAGCTTGGACGATGGCAAAGGTGAATGAGGTGTTAATGTCCCAAAAGAAGGTGCTCTGGGGTGGATGGTCTCCCTGGCTCCTAGTGGCCAGCGGAAACCTTAGCTGCTCTTTGCAAGTGGCAGGGGTTCTTAAGTCCCCATCATGTCTAGCATGCTTTCATTGCCATCAGAATGTTATTTTCCATTCCAAGAAGCCAGATCACAAGGACAGAGTGCTGTAATGAACATAAATACTAATAGAAGAGGACTCCTATAACAGTGACAGTTGTTGGGTCATGAGCATCTGTGCTGTATTTTATATGGACTCTGTCCCAGCTCCTATCTGGGAGGGAGGCATTATCTTTCTGAGATGAGGAGAAGGAGGCCAGAAGTGCTTAAAGTACTGAGGTCACATGGCTGCTCCGTGATGCCAGATAAATTTGTGTACTGCCACATCAGATAATAACATGTAAACTGTTGGAACTTATTTCCCACAGGCTCAACATAAATAAAAGTTCAAAGTCCTAAAGCCCCTGCCCTGGCCCCACCTGCGTGGTTCCTCGATTCTTCCCGCACTCCAGGACTCCAGCAGAGCCCCACAAACTGGTGAGCGGAGTCTTCATTTCAGATGAAACAGGGCTGGCTTCCTGCAGGACTTCATGTCCTCTCCTAGCCACTTCTCTGCACCACCTCCCATGTCAGAATAAGGTAGATCCAGAGCAAACACTTCCTGGTGGGTACGGAAGGTTAAAGGAAGAGGGAAAGTTGTGCAGATCTGGGGAGGTAGGTGTGTTTTTCTACAGCGGTTCTTTTGTTTCTGATATTTTTACACCAAACTGAAACACACTTCGGGCATACTGACCCTTGGGAAAGTGCAGAGGGCTTTCCATATGACAGAGACCAAACTTGCTGCCCTGTCCTGAGTGAGCACTTCGTTAATTTTGATCCCTGGCCTCAACTCCATCTTCATCGCAGGTGCTATCTGGAGTCAGAACCCACCGGTTCCCACCAGTGGGTTCAGGAGGAAGTAAGTCAGGAGATACTCAGCTAGTCTTGCTCTTTAGGGTTATAAAGCTTAAAGGAAACTGGAAGAGAACATAGTTTTTCCTGAGGCATTTATGAAGTAGGTTCTCAGAGTCTTCATGGCCACCCTCTGTCCTTTCTATTGGTCGTCTTTGTTTTTGAGCCTTCCTAAACATTGCAGAGAGTTCCACAAGCATCATGCTTGGTTAAGAAGGCAGTGTCTTTCCATTGGGACGTCCTATTTCCCAGCAAAGTCTTCTGCCTGCCTGGACTGTACCACATAAACTAATCAACCTCTTTATAGATTTTCCTTCTCCTTATTCTCAGCTCCTATTTCGCTAGTCTCTAGGCCTTGGGACTTGTAGGGTGATTTGTTGAATTTCTGGCAGTGTGAGAATTTCTAACAGTTTACTTGTTCTTATGCATAGTGAAGTAGGCATAAGAGGTAGAGAAAAAAAATCGAGGAAGAAAATAAAACTTGGAAAAGTCTTGAAACAACAACCATTCTCAAAACAGGCAGGGGGTGGGGCATTGGGTACGTACTGCCTTGATAGGAGCTGTATTTTCCGCCCTTTTCCCTCTGAGTCAAAGTTGGAATGCGTCTTATCGTCTGCTCAGAATACTTTGTTGTACTCTATTCCTTTCTTGGTTTTATGGAGCTACTTTCCTTCTAGCTTCTCCTGGAGAATTAACCCACCCCCCAAATCCCCACCGTATTACCCATATCCACTATGACTGTGAACCCAAGAGGTGGGACAAATTTCTCAACCAGAGGGCAGCAGCCACAGCTGGGCTCCCTAACTGGACTCAGGAATAGAAGCCATGGCAGCTGAGAACAGTCTTGTTCTCTGGGGCCTTGGCACAGAACCTTCTTTTGCCCATGGTCAGGCACTTCACCTGGAATTTGTCTTACCCCCCCAACTAATCAGGCAACTTTTTATTCCTTGTAAAGGGGCAGTCTGTACTCAGGCTACCTGGGAAGAAATTTGCCTCTGCAAGATGTTTTAAAATCTGTTGACAGAGCAGGTGATATCTAGGTCGTGAATAGAAAAATAGCTAAAGCTTGTATCCCATGTTTGCAAAACAGGGCACTTTCAAAATGATTTGTAGTTGCTTCTGAAACATCTCAGCTCTGGCTAAGCCAAGGAGCACCACTTTTAACCAGATACCATTTGTCACCCTGACAGCTTTAGAAAAATCTTCTGTTCCTTCACGGGGAGTAATGGGATGGATATTGAAGCGTCGTCTTGGCTTCTTTGAACCTGAGATTTTTTCATAACTCAAAGTGAAGATGAATATTTTCTCTGCCCATGTGAGGTTTCATTGGCTAGACTTTCCTTTCGAGAACTTTATGCCTTTATTTTCCAACTTGAATCAGCATCAAATAAAACACATTGCAACCTCAAAATCAGTTTCAATCCAGCAGAATAAAACTAGTTATAAACCAAAATTAGGGGACAAAGCTGGGGAGGGGTAGCCCTGCAAATTCTGAGTGATGTTCGGATGTATTAAAAATGGCTTCCTCATTTTGAATCTTTGGGAAAGCCATGTAATTAATCTACACACTAAAGCCCTCTTTATTTTGCTTCTCAAAACAATTCCCAAAACCATTACCACACTCCAAATGAGAACATATTTGTCTTGCTTGTTCGAACACAGTGAAAAAGCAGATCCTATTTTCTGCAAATAGCTTTTCTGCACTTATATTTTGTGTATCACTTATTTTTTATTATGATACAGAATTAAAAGAATGGGTTTCTGATTTTGGGTTGTCTGCTCACACATTTTATCACAAAATGAGGGATACATGCTACAAAATCAGAATGTCCATATAGCCATTAAATGTTGTTTACACAGGGATATAGGTGAGAGCCTTCATTTAACAATGGAAATTTGGTCAGTATTAATATTATTGTTTTCTACCAAAAAAAAAAAAAAAAAGAAAACCCAAGCAAAAGAAGATTATGGGATTTTCTTGGAAAATTTTATTAAAAATTTATTTTTATTTTTTTGGTACCAGAGATTGAACCCAGGGGTGCTTTACCACTGAGCCACATCCTTACCCCTTTTTTATCTTTTACTTTGAGACATAGTCTCGCTAAGTTGCTGAGGCTGACTTTGAACTTGGCGATCCTCCTGCCTCCACCTCCTGAGTTGCTGGGAGCGCAGGCGTGCACCACAGCACCTGGTGGCTTGTGAGATTTTTAACATGAACACAGTGCAAAACTTCTGGGGTGATACTTGTATCTAATTTAGTTTATTTTGGTCATATATATTCAGTTTCAAGGTATATATATAACTACAGGTAGGAGGTGTGAGTTCATATATGAGACTGTGCTAGACATGGGAAGGGGCAAGCAAATATTAAAACCCCAGGAACTGAATTCTCCAGTAGTGTAGGTAAAGCTTCAAATTCTGTAAATTATTTTTCATCTTCTTTTCCTCTTGTGACAGCCTGATAGCAAAGGGCCTGGTGTGGTCTTTGGGGTCAGAAGAACTAAAGCATGAACATAAAAAAGTTAATTCATGTTTTTAAGACTATTTCAAGAATTTTATTTTGTAAAATGCCTTCAGCAACAGACAGCATACATTAAGATCAGCATAAATAAGGGATGGAAGATCTTTGTTGTATTGTTCTACAAATGCTAGAAGTTACTACTATTTTCTTGCTAAAATGATCATGTCGCCAAAGGAATTACTGGTCATTTGCGTCTTGGTGTGAATTAAAGACTTAAGAGTAATGTTTATAAAATGAAATATAATGAAGGATATAAATGGCTGGTTGTCTTAGCCATGTCCAAAAAACAGACCCTGAAAGACAAATTTCACAATTTTGCTGGTTGTGTTTTTGTTTAAATTATGGAAGGCTGCCTAGTTATTCTTTATTTGTCGACTTCTGCAGATGTGTGAATGTTTAGAATAAAGACATTTCCTTCTGTTTTCCAATCTCTGAGACATACTTTTTTTTTCTTTCTTTCTTTTTAAGGAGAGAGGGAGAGAGAAAGAGAATATCGGTTTTTATTTAGTTTTCATGTGGCTTGCCTTGCTACGACACTTTGTTGTGTACATGGTGCTGGGGTTCAAACCTGCGTACTTGCGCATCCCAGGAAGTGCGATAACTGCAGAGCCATTGCTGCAGCCCCGAGACCTACTTTTAACTTAATTCTGTGAGTTTCTTTCTTAAGGATCTGGGTGATCAGGGTTCCCTTTGGGGAGGACGGTGGTAAAGGTGCCCTGTTTGATGTTTAGATTTACTTTAGAGTCTTGATAGTTCAGCCAGTTGAGTCTTCTTAGCTGAGATACCTGAGAGAATTTTTAGAAAATTTTCTTGTCATTCCATACATTCTTAATATCAGATATGTGGGAAAGGAGGTCAGCGGAGCTCTTGAGCCCCGAGTACAATGTGACAGGAGAAAGCTGGGGCCTCATTGTGGATTTTGGTTTTAACTGAATGTATCAGATAAGCAAGGACAAGGCAGAAGGGTGGAGACAGAGGAAGGGACCTTCCCAGACCCACTGAGGCTACAGGGGCGGCCAGGGAGTGGGCAGCTGCTGCTTTGAAGTCATGTTTAATATTTCTGGAGACTTCTGTTATTTCACAAAGTTGAGTGCGAGTACTTTCCATCTCCCCAAGAAGAACTGTACATTCTAAACTATATGAAATGCTTTAGATACACCACTGCACTTAAATTTTCTAAAATGCCTGTTTGCTTTTTCTATCTTACATGGTAAAATTCTAGCTGTTGTTTTTACATTCTTTAGGATTTAGATTGTTTCACAGGGACCTAATGCTGCCCCCATCCCTGTTTTGCTTTTGACAAAATCTCGGTTAGGTATTTTAGAGAGCTGGAGCTAACCAAGCTTCTTTCTTACATCTAAGTTATGCTGTGAATATCAAAGAACCAGTTCTATGCAGTGATGTAAAATATGGCTCTAATTTACATCATGCTGGTAGGCCCATGCTTTCTTCCGCATGTGAACTTCCAGTTGGGGAGAGTCATGGGGAATTAGCACAGCTATATGTTAATATGCCTACCACCTCTCTTGAATTATCAGGAGACAGTTTCTTAATGCATAAAATGAAAATTTGTAACGCTGGCAGTGTTGGGCACGAGATGCCGGTTCTTTGGGTGATTTCCTTCACATCCTCCTCTCCCCTCCGTGCCCCCCATTTTCAATCACACCTGCCTTTACAAGTGAACATGCTAATTTTCTACCAGCTGCCCAGATCCCTACAGTTTTCTAATTCCTTTGTTCAGAACATTTAGGCAGAGATGAGGTTGGAGTCGCAATCAGTCATTTATTCAGTACCAACTGTTTGCCCACTACTAGGCTGTCATTCACGGGTAAACGCAGGGAGAGTGCAGAGGCACCCTCTGCCCCGTTGCTTACCCTGAAGACCTGGTTAAGTGGGGAGAAACGAGAGATTATTTTTTTGGCAGAGCTATAAAATAATGAGATCTCCTCCCCCACCCCCTGCCCCACTGCAACACAAACCCAGACCAGAATTTATCTATGTAGCTGAGTGCCCTTACCTTCAAAATGCAGGATTGTACCTGTTTCTTTAGAAAGTGTTGCAATGGCCCTGCATCTCTAAAGCTAGCCTTCTTTTCATCATGAAATGCACAAAACACAAAGGTTTTGGGTTTTTTTTTTTTGGTTTTTTTTTATCAGTTAAATTTCCAACAGTTTTATTCAAGTTGATCCCCTCTTACCAGCTTAGAATGGTCTTAAATGGGAAAAAAAAATCAAACATCTCTTAGCAGATGGGCCATAGTTCTTTTCCAAAATTCAGAGGGATGCAATGATGGCAATTTCGAAAATGATTTAAGTATCAGCAATATTAGAGCTTAAAGACAAAAATCACTTTTGAGTGCAAGTCCTGGTAGTTTTGTTAAATAAAATTGGATATGTTACTTATAAGAAGTATCAAATAATATGTGTGTGAAATTCAGACTTGCCGCAAAGTGTGCAAACTGTGTGGGTCTGACTTAGATGAAACAGCTGCTAATAAGGAGCATCTTGCCATGCCCTGTACTGTGCTCCTGCCCCAGCCCTAGATGGCTATCCTGCACAGGGCAGAGGAATTTATCCTGGCACCATGGTGGCAAGGTTGATAACTATTATGTCATGACAGTTTCTTACTGCTAAACCTATCAGTAATCATCATCCCAAGTCCTTACTCAGATGTATTCAGTCAGACATTTTAGGTCTCTAAAAGCACGAGCAATCAGCCTCCTTCCGGAAGAGACCAAGGAGTCCTGACACTCTTGAAATTGTTATCTTTTAATGGACTCCTGAGTTCTTCCCCATTTAGGAAGTCCTCGCATCCATGCCTTCGTCTTTGCTGTTTGCTGAGGTTAAACCCTTAGTCCTGTGCAGGTGCCAAGTGCTCTGTCTAGGTCTCATCTCCGCCACACTGCTGCCCACCTGTAATTGCCTGCATTTGGCAGGTAGGGACAATACCTTTTGTTGGATGGAAGGGGTTAATATCAGTGGGCACAGGTGTCCCTAAGAGCTCTAATATTTGCTTTTTTCTAGTCTTCCAGGTTTTTAAAAGGCATAATTCTGATTTCCAGGAACCCCTGTGCCTGGCTAAACAGTTTGGGGAACCAGGGCTTTGGTTACATCTTAGAACTTAAAGTTGCTAAAGGAAGCTATTTAACCCAAACCCCACTTCTATAAGAAGCTGTCCTGTCCACACCATTTTCCCAGGCAAACAGAACCAATGGGTCTCTCCCATGCTTGCCTCATGAGTGTCGGAGGGTGCTGCTGCTTCCAGAAAGCAGAACTTCCACCCTGACATCGACGAGCTCCCTTTGAGAACAGAGAGGTCATCATGGACTGAAGTAGACAGGAAGTCTTCCTGAACACACAGCATCGAGCTGTGGAGGGCAAGTTGGGTGAAATTTGCATGGGGTTCCACAATGCAGAGACACAGGCATAGCTAGGAGCTTGGCCTTTCCAGCTGTGTGACCTTGTGACTGTGCCTCACTCTCCTTATTTGAAGATTAGGGGATGGGGACAGTAGTTCCTACTTCACATGGGGGTTGTGGGGATTTAATAGTAATCTGTTTAAACTCTTAGCCCAGCAAGTACATAGCAGTAAAAGCAAGTCAGTGAGAAACCAGGATAACCAGGAAGGGTTGGAGGGAATTAGGTTGGGTTGGATGGTTGGTGGGCCCCACCTGCCTCAAGTGTGAATGAAAGAGGGCTGGGGAGATAGCTCAGTGGTAGAGCACTTGCTTGGCATATGTAAGGGCCTGGGTTCAATCCCCAGCACCACATGCACAGCTAAGTGGAGGAAAAACAAAAACCAGAGGAAAAAAGTAAAATTGACTTTCTCTTTCTCTCTCTTTAAAAAATAAAAAAAGTGAATAAGGTAAATGGTTATAGAATAACTGTGAGAATATATGAGGAATATGCTTTTCTGTACACTCCTCACTTGATATATATTCAAGGGCAGTAATAGCTGATACCATTGGTAGCAATCTTGACATTTCTTCTTCTTCTTCTTCTTTTTTTGTTTTTTGGTAATGTGTTATTGAAGGTGGAATCATGCCAATATTTACCACCATCAATCCATTTGAATATGTCTTTAAGCCTACAATGTCCTGAGGGCTGCCCAGGACTGACTTAACAGTAACTAATTGGAAATCGGCCCCCTCATTTCCCATTTCCACCCTACCACCCTATCCCCTCACCCGCCTTGGATGGACAGCAAGCACTCTGTCTCGTCTGGTAATGGTAATGGCCTGAGTGATTCTCAGTCAAAGAAAATGACAGTTCAATTTACATCTGAATGGATCTGATATCACATGCCTAAATGTACCTGGGTTAAAACTATGTGGTCCAATATTGCTCCATCTTCTTAAATCATCCTGACACAGCCTTGTACTTGGTAGGTAGCGGGATCCAGTACAGAGAAATAGCGACAGTCATACAACCTCGGGCTGGATTTATGTTTTATGAGATAAAATGGTTCTTAACTATTTTTGTTGGCATGTCAGCTAGCTAGTTACTTTTAATGCTTCTATAATAAGAAAACACTGTGCAAAGATACATTTTAACAGAATTTCATGAGCTTCTACATGCCAGGTAATAACCAGAATACTGAAAATAAAACTGTCATCTTCACTTGCATTTTAAGTCAGATTTATAAATTACTTTCATTATAACTTGGTCCTAGGCTGAAAGCAAAAGCACTGTTATTTCAAATTTAAAGGTCAAAAGAAAAAGGTACTAAATGAAACAATTTTACATGAAATGTTCATAGGGTTTGGTGGCAGAGGCCTGCTTTAGAAGCTTGGCCTTGCCATTAGCTAGCTTGGAGTTTGATTAAGTCACCTAATGTTTGACTTTGTAAAATGGTAAATGCAGATACTATGGTTGTATTACGGTTACATGGAATGAAACCCCATTCTTAAGATTCACACCCTGGACTTAAGATCAAGGTCTGTTCCATTTTTAAAATCATAAATTTGCAGCATCCCAGTCTCAAACCACAGCCTTTGATTTTTCTGGTTTATGCTTCCTTATATCTTACACACCTGCCCTTTGGTTTTGAATGAGCCCTCTGGTCTCTCTTATCAGTTTCTCCATCCCAGTGAAACTTTAATAACTTGTGTCTCCAGCCTTGGGCCTCACGTTTTCTCAATTTAATTATTTTTAACCAACATGTACTCTCTCCTTTGCCCTTGACTCTTCCAGAATATGCACTTTGCAGACCCTTCTCTAAGAGCAACCCCACCATTTATTTGATTGCTTTTTCTGCATTTTGGCTGCACAACTCACCCCAGCTCTAGTTAATAATCTACTGGCAGTACCTGCTCAGCTGCTTCTCTGGGCCTGGAAGTTTCTCTGGAAGCGCACTCACCTCTCTTCACTCCTCCTTTTCACTGCCCCTGCCTTCTTTATACAGGTGACCTTGTCCAGTGCCTCTTAAAAACGGTGTAACCATTGGACAGAGGTGTCCTCTGTTTCCCTCCACGAGCTCACTGTGCCCACCCACATTCTTATTTTCTGTCCTGTCTTGGTGCAAGGCTTTCCCCTCCAGGGTGAGAAATTCCTGGTCTCCTGATTCTGGGGTTTCTTGCCCTTCTCTCTATATTGCCTCTTACAGATCCTGGTTGGTTTAATAGACTCCCTAATCTTGGTGGAGGATGGATGAATTGCCATCCTGGTAGTGGATGTGGTAATGGGGAAGAGATAGAGAAGATAGTGACTGGGTGATCCATTCTGACCCTGACTTCCATCTTAAGCCCTTTAATGTTATACTCCTCAGGATGGCATGGGAAGCTCTTCTTGATCAGGACACTGCCTGGTGCTCCTACTTTATTTCCTGTTATTTTCTAGAAATAGCTTTCAATGTCCTTCCCTCTCTTCCCCTGCTGTAGTCCCTCCAATCATTTGAGACTGAATTGAAGTCTTTGTACCATTCCTGTCCTGCTGTCTTTGACTTGGGTGCTGTAGCTGTGATGCTGTGGAATTGTGGTACAAAATATCAGTGTTTCAAATTGAAGATTTATTTCTGAGAACTCCATTGTGAGAAATCATAGCTGAAAAACCAAAGCTTGATAGAAGTCAGTGCTAGGAAGATTGAGGTTGTAAGTGAAATCCTAAAAATATTTTCAACCAAGTGAAAACCCTGAGAAACATTATTACTAAAAGGAAGCAATAAAGGAACTGTAGTCATTGAAATGAGCATCAGTGAAACACAACCCGTGTTAAATAACAGGTATTTAGGACAAGTTGGGTAACTCATTTTTGTCTCAGTTTCCTTATATTTAAAATGAGGATAACAACAGTGTCTACTTCCTAGTTTGCTGTGGTGAACTGTGTGTGTATCCACCCGTACATTCAAGCATATACACACATGATGCTTATGTACAGAAATGCCTAGAATGGACGTAGTAGGTATTAGCTATTAACGGTTTTCATTTACTATCTGATTGCTGCACTCTATGAATTTCTAGACCCCTATATTACGAAGTGATAAGAATGGTCTTATTTTGAAGCATGACCGTGAAGACACATTGCGGGGGACTGGGTTTTCTACCCACGTGTTCAGTGGGGTCTGACAACTCATCGTTGTTGCCATCTTAGTTTCTAATATGGTCTCAGAGATGCACCTTTTCATTTGACTTGGGAAGGTTTGAGGTGAGATTGATCTAAGCAGGTTCAGGTCGAGGAATGCAGAGAACAGTGTCTCCTGGCTTTGCCAACCTCTCCTGTAGCATGCTTACTCTTTGGGGACTGTCTGCCTGTCCGTCTCTCTCTCTGTCTCCCCCCTCAAACTCCCCGGTTGTTTTCCTCTACCTAAAGTTGCTCAATGCAACTTTTCCTTCCCTTTGCTTTATGTTTCCAGTGCTGTTCTGTGCAGACATATACTCTGCTCTTCTCCCCACTACCAGGTCCCTTTTTCCTTCCTATACCCAATAGGGCATCATATTAATCTACTTACATTAAATATTCACAATATTAAAAACCTATAACAAAAGAAAGCCATGACCAAACTTCATGAGGCAAGAAATAGTATTTTACTTATATTTGTATTATAGTGGGCATTCAGTAATTTAGGAATAAATCCTCCAAAAGAGGAAAATTATTTGAAGCAAATGAGATGATTCACAGGAAAAAAAATATAAACTATTAAAATCATGACATGGATTTTACAAGTCTATTTTTTCCAACTTCCATTGACTTCCATTATAGATCACTATAGCACCATCATATGAAAATATGGAGGATTGAATGGTATTTTTGCAGAAGTAGATTAAAAAGATGTTCCTGCCTTCCTAAGTAACTCTGACCCTTTCATCGCTGTCACAAAACTACTTTATCAGAAAATTAAAAATTTTAAATTATGGTTTAAATTTATTGTTTCTCTTATTTTGAAATAAGAAGGTGATCAGCTGTTCTAGTGAATTTTATATATTTACTATCTGTTACTTCAGCTTTTCCTCAGCTTGCTTCTGAGGCCATGGCATCATCATTAGTTCATAGTTTCCCAGTCCCTTTAGCTCACTTTCACAAGATTCTCCAAATTCTCCAACTTCAATTAGGTTGTGGAGGTTGTGTTAATTATATCTTACTGTAGTGCAAGTTGAAGAGTGAAAAGTCCCAAGTTCGTGTTTCAAAAGGGCTCAAATTCCATAGGAACCAGCACTGCTAGACACGGCAAAGGGAGAAATTCAACATGTCAGAGCTCTTTTCCAAGTTTCTGGTTTACACACCATATTTTCTAAGAGTATCTGAGAGTGCTGGCAATCAGAAATAAACTGTTCATAAGTAGTTATTGGTATTGTTAAATGCAAAATATTTAGTGTTTGCAAAATCGAAGCAGATCTAAGTAGCTTCCTTGCCCATTTTTCATAATCTCATAGTAATTCAGGATTTTGTTGAAATCAACTCAAGATCCTATGAAACAGAACCAGTAAGTTGTCATACTCTTCCAAACTGATTTTTCTGAAAAGTGAAGTATATCAGATATGAATGTGTCAATGAATAAAATACAATAATGAAACTTCATTTCCATATGACCTTTGAAATGTAGAGGCCAGTGAATGAAATTCCCAGTTTTCCTACAGCTGTAGAAGAAATGATTTGTGACCAGAATAAAGAGTGATTTTTGTGCTAATGTAAATTGGAATGCAGGAAATCCTTTCCTTTTTTTGCTAGTATTTATTAAACCATTTGAGAAAGGTACTCACCCTGCAAAGTGAGTACCTTTAGGAAGTATTAGAATATTGATTATTTGAATAGAACAGTATCTCTGCTGAGAGTAGTGTAGCGCAAATTAAAAATCTTTTTAAAAATATACTATTGTTTTTTTTTTTAAGAGAGAAGGGCAGTGAGAGAGAGAGAAAAATCAATTTTTTAATTTTAGTTTTTCATGTGGCCTTCGTTGCTCTGAGACTCCTTTGTGTCCGTGGTGCTAGGGATTTGAACTCATGTACTTTCACATGCCGTAACTGCCAAACCATTGCTCCAGCCACAAATTTAAAGTCTTAACAGGATCTAAGCAAACAGCCTCTCCGTCTCCATCCTCTTCAACGACTTTCTGCAATTGGGTCATTTGTGGAGGACTTTGTGGCTTAAGTTAGGGAGGGACATTCAGTTCTTTTTCAATAAGATAATCTAGTTGGATTTCTTTCTTTGCAGTTTTTATTTATGATAACTTGTGTTTCCCAAATGAACACATAAACTATAGGGTTGTTTTTTTGTTTGTTTTTTAGTACCAGGGATTGAACCCCAGGGTGCTTAACCACTGAGCCACATCCCCAACTCTTTTTATTTTTTATTTTTTTAATTTTGGGACAGAATCTTGCTAAGTTGCTTAGGGCCTTGCTAAATTGCTGAGGCTGGCTTTGAACTTGTGATCCTCTGCCTCATCCTCCTGAGTTGCTGGGGTTATACATGTGGTTTAGACATTTTCTTTTTAATGGTGTCTTTCTCAAAATAAAGAGCTATGATGTGATGTTGGTCCTGATTGATTCTGAGGAAGCCTCTGAAAATGAAGCAAATAGGAAGAATAAAAACACTTCTTGTTAACTTTCCTTTAGGAGTAAAATCCATTGGGATGAAATTAAATTAGTTGTACAAGAAATTAAAATAATTTTAACAGTAATTTTGGACTTATGATTCAGACCCTCAGAGATGAAGATGGTGCTGTAGATTATCAGGTGCTCAGGAAGCTGCCTGCTTCATGTAGAAAGCATGGGAAGAGGGCTTTTTGAAGTTGTGTGACAATGTGGATTGTGACTAGGGTAAGAAGGTGTTTTTTAAAAAAGTTATAAATATTATGTTCATTTTAGGTGATTAGTAGATTTGCTTCCTAAGGCCGTTTCTTTGTAAGAATGTGGCCACATTCCAGCATGCACTGAAATCCATTTCACTGTGTAGAGATGTTGTCTTTTTGGAAAGTATTTTATTGTCTGCCATTTGCCTTAATAGAGGAATAGTAGTGATTGTGTTTATGATGCTGGAGAGGAACCGTCAAGGTGAGACAACTGCATTGGAATTTATCCTGAACAACAAAAACAGCATGTTAATGAGGTGAGCCTAAGGTCTCCTATCTGCTCACTCCTGTTTGCATCTTAGCCTTGTAAGAGAAAAAGGCACAGCAAGTGTTTCTATTTATCTTCTTTATGAAATCCACGAAACATTTAGGAGTTTTGCCTAGAGCCTTATTGAAAAATTGAAAACTGATCACATTCTAAATAGAATATGTGCATTTTTCACTCCTATAGCTCCTCTACATTTATCTTCCATGGATTTTTCATGCCTTGTGAACTTATTTTCTGAAATGTTTTTTCTCAGAAAGATTTTCAAAAATATAATCAGAAATGTAATGTTTAAAAAGTAGAATCTATGGCAAAAATGAAGAAAGTAAACAATAAAAGATGCTGGAGGGGCTGTGGAGAGGTAGGCACACTAACACACTGTTGGTGGAGCTGCAGACTGGTACAGCCCCTGTGGAAAGCAGTGTGGAGAATCCTCAAAAAACTAGGGATGAACCTACCATATGATCCTGCTATTCCTCTCTTGGGTATTTTTCCAGGGGATTTAGAATCAGCACATTATAGTGACACAGCAAAATCAATGTTTATAGCAGCTCAATTTACAATAGCTAAATTATGGAAACAACCCAGATGTCCCTCACTGGATGAATGGATCCAAAAACTGTGGTACATATATACCATGGAATTTTATACAGCAATTAGAACCAATGATATTGCAGCCTTTGAAGATTGGCTATGGAAGAAATTATGCTTAGTGAAATCAGCATAACCCAGAAAACTAAGGGTAGAATGTCTTCACTCATCTGTGGAGGGTGGAGCTAGACTCTCGCCATTGAGATAGGAGGTCTATTATCATGTTTTAAATCCGGATAAGATGTAATGTCATATAACCTAAGGCATTTGTAGAGATGTACTGGTAAGTGGGGGAGGGATAAGGGTGGGTAATTTGGGGGGAGCTCTTGGGGATAAATGTAATTTTCAGAATTTATATATAATATTATATTTCACTAGAAGCTTGTTTGATTGTTCAACAAATTTCTGAATAAAAAAGTATAATCTCATTTTTAAAAGCATCATATATATTAGTATATTTTATTGGTATCAAATTACTGCCATTTATTAGTTACTACATCAAAATTTTTCTTGTTAGGAGTTTGGGGATAGCATCAGGTACCTTTTTTTTAAAAGAGAGAGAGACAGTGTGAGAGAGAGAAAGACAGAATCAATTTTACTTAATTTTTCATGTGGCTTTCGTTGCTCTGACACTTAGTTGCGTACATGGTGCTGGGATTTGAACCCGCATCCTAGCACATGTCAGTCAAGGACTGTAACTGCTGAGCCGCTGCCCTAGCCCCATAAGGTACATTTTAATAATTGAACTCCCACAATTTGGCTGTTTTGCTTAAATGAGTACCATCTTTATTTTCTCACTGTGTTTTCTGAAAATAGAAGCCCCCAAGAAATAAACCATTACTGCAAATGCAAAATTTCTAAGTTAAATGTTAAAGAAATGCAGATTTGTTCTCTTGAGTAGTAGGCAAGAACCTAATACCCAACATGGTTAAAATCAGGTCCTGACATCTGAAATTAGGCGTGGTATTTTCAGATAAGATGTTGTTAGAGGAGGTTCTGTTTTCGTGTCTAACCAGAGGTTTGCCGCTGTGCCACAGCTGGAAATGAGGATGAGGAGGAAGGCAAGGCGGTGCTTCCTCCTCTGTGCAGGTGAGCGTGGGTAGCGGGCGGAGGTCAGCAGGGTTTAGGAAAGTCATTGAGCTCCCTCTTCCATTTCAGTTAAGAGTTAGCAAATGCTCTTTTTGGTACTAAAAGCAAAGCTTCATGCTTCTTTGTTACCTGCAAGTTTGATTTGTTGGCGGTTCCTGGCAGGACTATAATTCAGAGGTGGGAACACCGCTTCTATACTTATTACTTTGCAGTACTCAAACTTTTCAGTATCTGTGTTGTTAACCTTTAAATAAAAAAATCATAGTTTTGCAAAAAAATTTTCCTGGATAGAAAAATATATTCTGATTATCAAGCATTTTAATTTATCCTTTAAGCTTTAGAGAGAACTTAAATAGAATAAAAAGAGGAAGATGATACCTCCTTGCTCCATTTACTTCGAGGCAAGGCCGATATGAAAGGAAAATATGACCTATGAAAAATTTTGCTTCTTTGAGGTTCAGATTCCTTCTTTGATAACAGTACTTGTTCTATCAGAGTTGTTATGCTTTCAAGTAGAAGAATCTGTGTGTGTGTGTGTGTGTGTGTGTGTGTGTGTTTTATAAATAGAGAAAACAGTCTGTCTTAGAGAAATGAGTCTACAAAGAGGTTGCGTGTTCACTCGCATAGCCCACGGCAACTGGGTGCCCACACTGAGGCCCTGACCTGCTCCTGAAGTTGGAGTAGTGATCAAGACACCCAGAAGCCTCTTGCCCTGGAGATGTTTCTTTATAGGGCAGGGAATGCACGGGATAAACAGTGTGGAGTTTGTTAGATGATCCTAAAGCAGGAGAGTGCTAGTCAAAATTAGGGTAGAGTTGAAAATGTAGATGTGGGGTCTAAAGGAGCATTCTTGGAGAAGGTGATATTTGGGGTGAAGACCTGAGAAGTAAGCAAGCAGGTACAACAGAAGGAGGAGAAATAAAGACCCCAAGGTCCCTTGGAGGAGAGCAAGGAGGGCACAGGGTTCAGAGTCTTCAGAACGAAAAGAGCAGGAGAAGAGATCAGCACTAGGCCTCCTAATACACTAACCATAGCAGCATCTCTGTCTTTTACTCAGGCTTTCTACCAGGCCTTTCTGCAGATATTGATTTGATCCTTACTACAATCCAGAGAGCTTATAATTTTATGTCTATTTTACAGATAACTTACAGACCAAAAGTAACTCTAGACCCACTAAGCCATCCAAGGGCATCTCATACCTCCCCCAAATCCTTTTCTCTTAACCTCTAATGAGTCTGCAAAACTCTAGCTACAGATCCATGATTGTCTCCGAGCCTGGGTGAAATTCCTGCTTGGGAAGAGAACATTGTCCAGAGTCAGGAAGATGCTCTCCCTGCTCTTAAAATCTCTGAACAGGGAGCTGGAACGGTGGATCAGCAGTTGGAGCACTTGCCTGACGTACTCAAGGACCCAGGTTTGAACCCCAGTGCCACATCCACAACTTAAGTGTCACAGAAACAAAGGCCAGATGAAAAAACAAATGAAATTCATTCTTTCTTTCTCTCCACTTCCCCTCTCTATTAAAAAAAAAGTCTCTGAGCAGGTCAACCTATGCTGGAAGCATGGAAACATGGTACAGAAAACTGCAGTGAAGTCAGGGAAACTGCACCCTCCTGGGAGGAAGCACAGCACAGGCATATCGCAGCGAAATTTAGCTGCAAATCACTACATTTTGTTACTGGTCAGCTACTTCCCAGCTACTTTCCAGAGCTGGGGGCGTGCCTTATTTATTTAAGAGCCCTCATTCTTTCTCTGGGTATCATCATATGTCACCCATCTTCCTCCCCCTAAAGTTTCAGACAAAAGTGTTCTCAGCATCACTGTCCTAGGGGGGAAGGTACAGGTGTCCTCAGGGCGCTTGTCTCCTTGCTCCCAGAGACTAGTGGGGTGTCTTTGCTGACCAATCTCTTGTTGTCTATGATGGCCATCCACTTTGAACGAATACAGATGTGTAAGATCCATCTGCATTTGAAAACAACTTTCATTTGTCTAATGTCCTTTATGTCCTCTTGCGGACCTACCTAGACAGCAGTATGCAGGTCTTGGCTCAGAAGGCACAAGGTTTGGTGTAGCCTGTGGTAGCAACAGGGCAGATATCCTTTAGGGGGCAAGATTTTCAGCTATTATCTGGGTCTGCTGCTATTGCAGGTGGCATGATCCTCCCAAACACTTCAAAGGATTCATATTTGAATGTTATGCTTTTTCTGTGTCCAAGAAGCTCGCGTTGTTTAATTCTTATGTACCTAAAAGTTGGTGAATGGTTGTCAGTGATATAGAATAGTATTGTTCATCTTATTCTTTATGAAAAGCTTTGATTCTGTTTCCCTTGCTTTTATTGGAAACATCTCATAAAGCAATTGCAAGATTCCTGTGTTCTTGTACTGGAAGAACTTACATGGAATAAAGGCAAATGCAGTTATCTTGTTGTAATTGATCACTGTATTTAAGCTTGAAGGTTTACCTTGGTTTATATTTTAAGCAAAGTGAAATATCCCTGCGTCAAGCTGCCAATAGTTAAAAAACAAATATTTGTGGGGATGGAAAGAATATATACAGAGATGCACCTTTATTAACAAGATCTAAATATTGACCAAAAATAAAAATAGGACAGTATTTTTTTTTTTAAAGAGAGAGGGACAGTGAGAGAGTGTGAGAGACAAAATCAGTTTTATTTAGCTTTTCATGTGTCTTTTGTTGCTCCAACACTTCATCGTGTACATGGTGCTGGATTTGAACTTGCTTCCTTGCACATGCCAGGCAAGCACCTTAACCACTGAGCCACCGCTTCGGCCCCAGGACAATTTTTTTTTAAAAGGACATACTTTCAAAAATCAATATAATTAGCAGAAATTGTACCTCTGAGACCAAATATTATAAACCATATTCTGTTTAGTCCTAATACTACTTTATTTTTTTTAAATTAGAATATGCTACTTAATGGTAGTGAAGATTTTATAATTGCCCTGTTACACATACAAAAGCCAGATGGAAAGTTTTCTCAGGTGCCATTGTATTGGGTATTAATAATATTACCTGTGTTCTAAAGACTCTACATAGATATTTGGAATTTGAGAAGTATTCCCTTCATCAAAAAAATTTTTTTTTTCATTTTTAAAATGCTACTCACCCAAAAGAACAATGTCATGCTCATCTACCTCTCTTCCTACCCTGACATCCCTGAGGTGAGGCCTTACCTCTTCATCTTTGTTATATTAGTGACACTTCAATAACATTCAACATCCACTGTGCATCTATTAAATGTCAAATTCTTTTAAAACAAAGGTTTCTCAACTGGGTCCCATGGATATCAGGGGTTCAGTAATTCTTTGTTGGAGAAAAGGGGTACTCCAAGCAATATGAAAGACTTTGTGGCATCCCTGGCCTCTACCCACTAGATGCCAGTCACATCAGTCACAGGCAGGCAGTTGTCCCTTGTAGGGTACACTTGCCCTGTTGAAACCCACCATTTTATAGAGCATGATGTAGAGAGGTTTTTTTTAAGAGAGTGAGAGTGAGAGAGAGAATCAGTTTTGTTTAGTTTTTCATATGGCTTTCATTGCTCCGACACTTGGTTGTGTATGTGGTGTTGGGGTTCAAACCCGCATCCTTGCACATGCCAGGCAAGCACTGTAACCACTGAGGCACTGCTCCAGCCCATGATGTTGAGAGTTTAACTACATTTGTTAAAGAATATAACATATACAATTTTTTACAATTCCTTCTCCCTTCCCCCATACAGATATAATAGAGATCTATGACGCACACATACACTTTCTTACAGAGGAGACATTCGGTTGCAAGTGTTCATCATAACCTTTTTTTTTTCTCTTTTTTTCCCCCATTGGGAATCATTATGACTCTAGTAAATTGCTCACTAAATTTCATCTGTCGCCTGCGTTCCCGCTCAGATACAACTAAAGCCTCCTGAAATTGATTTTTGTGTCAGCAACAGAGCAGGGATTCAGTAAGAACATGAAAGCTTCCCTTTCATTGCTCGTCTTCCCCCACCTCCATATTACTTGAGATTTGGTGGGCCCTAATTATATTCCAGTGCTTTTTCCTGGCTGACATTTCTTTTGTTTTAATTAAAACTTCTAGAGGGTTGAGGACACTGTGGGAGAGGGTTTATTCATCAGCAGCCCCGATAAAGAGTCAAACGGGTTCCCATTTGTGTTCCTGCTCCCTCAAGAATGACAACTGGGAGCATCATGGTCCTTTTTCTTTGTGAACAGCACTGCTCTTGCTGCCGTTGCTCCTGTCTGCTAGGTGACTGAGGGGGCGCTGCGGGCAGCTGGCTTCGTCTTGAAGCCATGCTGTAGGTTCATTGAAATGTAGCAGTGTTGTTGGCAGACCCGTGCAGAGCCAAGGGGGAAAGACATAGTATATCTTCTTAATCTGCAGGTGGGAGGTGGGCTAGAGTGAGGGCAGGGCCTGCCAGAGGTCCTGAGGGGAAGACGTGGCTGCCTCCTGAAGTAGTGCGCAGAGGAGCCATGGATGAGACCTCAGGAACAGCAGGTCCTCCTGCCTCTGGTTAGCATTGCCTCAGGACAAGGGGAGGCAGAGGTGGGAGGTTGGGCAGGGCAGTGTCTGGTCTTGCTTTTCTCCTTGTCTTTCTCTCTCTGACCCCTTCCTCAGGGAACTCATGAGATTATGAAGTTTGCAGTGCTAATGGCTCATGATGTCCTCAGGGCCTATTTCAGTTTGTTGGTTAGGACCTGGGGGAGGGGGGGAAGTGAAAACAAAGCCTCCTGGAGCAAAACACATCAGACCATGAGGCTTTTCCCTCCAGTTAAGGTGCTTGAGCCCTGCTACCACCCCATTCTGCTTAAGAGAAGATCTCCTTAGGCTTTATCAAGCTGCTCCCTAATAGATCAATCACTGGAGTCTGCGCATTGTGATTCCTGGCAACTTAAACTAGAAACTTCCTGTTTCCTGCTGCCGCTTCCTTAGGAAGGTCAGAGGATTGACCCGGTGGTGTCACACAGAGTCCCTGCCTTTGAGGAGCCTCCCCTTCCATTGTATGCAAGGCATGGGGTCTGAAAGACTGCCCTGGGCCCAGATGCTTGAGGACTTGGGGACCTCAGAGGAGAGAGAGGTTGGTTTCTGTGCAGATTACACAGGCTGGGGCAAACTGTTGAGGGCGATACTGCCTGAAGAACAGCCCATCTTTGAGTCTTAAGGGAGTTTCTGACCTCCTGCACCACCATCACCTCATCCATGCAATTCTAAAACACTTCTTCCTGGGCTCCAAGATCTCATAGAGTATTAAAATCTCACTCGGTCACCCACAGTAGAAAACCAAAAACAACCACTGGGAACCAACACAAGGTTGTTAACTATTAAGTTCTAAAAGCTGAGAATGTTTTGTTGATTTCTATACCAAAAAATTTTAAAAATGAAATAATCTTGGTTAATTCAGATGCCTCTTGTTGTCTGGGAACTCCCCCCCCCAAAAAAAAAAAAACTCACCGCAGGGTTCTTATGTTTCTCCTGTTACTGAAGTTGGTTATACACTTCATCCTGGACCGGAGTCCAGATTCCAGGGATTTTAAATGCCATTTCTATCCTCATATGCCACCCCTGACTCAGGGGACAGAGAAGACCATTGTACTGGGAGGGAGGGGCAGAATATTGGAGGAAGTTGAAGAGCTTGTTGGCTGTGTGAGCATATCTGTCCCCATCCTTTGAACCCCCATATCTACTGAGTGTGGTCCTCCCAGAATGGGAGGCCACATGAGTGTGGTGATTCTGTGGCCTAAATTAGACAAGAGCTGGTAAATATTTGATTCATGCTCATTTTGTGGGTTGAGAGGAGGCCACTGGGAATGTGTTCTTGGCTTAGGACCATGGCCCAGAGACTGGTTCTCTGGCGTTCCCAGCTCTCGCCACCCCTCAGCTCGCCTGCTGCATCACGGCTGTCACTTCAGCTGTGCGTGCCTTTCCTGGGTACAGGCATTAGGCTCCCTGCCACTGAATCTGCATACATTAACCATTGTCTGGTAGAAATTGTGACTGTTTGATTTGCTTCCATTTAAGCATCCATTTTGATTTATAAACTGAACCAAGCTGGCAGCCACCAAGACTAAGGACTCCTAGTTTCTAACAAAGATGAATGAAGCAGTCCCTTGTTCCTACCTTGTACCTGTGAGCAAGCCTCAGCTCTTGAACAGTCTAGAAAATGATTCATTCTCCGCCACTCAGGGGTGCCAGGCAGAGGAATTCACAGTGAGGGTGCCAGGGTGAGCAGTTGTGAGGGAACGGACCCGTGTCAGGAGCTTCTTTGCCTCTGCCACAGTCTGGGATCTGTGGTGGCTAGATCACGGCTCTGCAGATGTGCTGAGCAGGCTATTTTAAGCCACCAGGGGAAGGCACGTGCTGCCCAAGGAAGCACAAAGGCTCCCTTTAACCCGGGGAAACCCTTGGAGTACTCTATGCCAAGTATGTTCCGTGAACATTCATATTCTTAATCTTACGGATTTTTGGAATCTTTCCATAAAGTTACTTCTCTGCCTCAAGACATATTTTCTCAAATTGCATTCCTGCAAGCGTCCAGATAGGTGTCTTTAAACTTTAATCTTGACGGGGGAATGAAAAGCCGGCATTCACCTTTGCTCTCGTCTTTACAATTCAGAGGTAAAGCTGAAACTCGCTTCTGGTTTCCCTGTGATGGAAAGAGAAAGTAAATTGGTTTAAAAGAACTTCATCCACTGAAATTCACCTTTCACTTTCTTATTTATGGGCACAATGATTGTAATCCCTGCTCACAACTTCCCCCCTATCTGGTCCCAGACACTGAGGGGTTGAATAGAAATATGAGGAGTGAGGGAAACCCATGTGGACAGTACTAGGAACCCAAATGCAACCCTCAAATCTCACTCCTTCATTCAATCTGTTATTTAGCAAATATTTAACCGAGTCCCTTCTGTGCCATGCACTATGAGAGGCACAGGGAAAATATGTACCCAATCTCAAGTCTTGCTGAGTTAGCCTTCTGAACATCTCCTGGCTGTCTGCCTCTTCCATTCTCCCCCACTTCCCTCCTCAGCTGTTATCATCCTTTCTCAGCAGTCTCCTGGAGGGAGCATAACCTCAGAAGCAATTCCCAGAAAGAGACCTGGTTGAGATGTCTCAGTCCATAATGGAGAATCTGGCTGGTGCACCCCGGCCTCCGTGGCTGGTGAACAGACATCAGTAGATGGATGCAGCCAGAACCATCGATTGATGAAATGATACCTGCCATTACTATGTGCTCTATACTTTTTTATTTTATTTTTGTGCTGGGGATCAAACCCAGGGCCTCATGCATGCTAGGCAATTACTCCTCAACTGAACTCCTCCCTCAGGCTCTCAATTTAATTTGATTTATTTTCATGGTTCTTGAAATGCACATTTTGAAAAGCATCATGACTTGGCTGTGATCAACCGGGTTAGCATAGGGGAAGCACAAGAAGTGTGGCCCCTACTTGCAAGCAGGAAATTGAAGCCTGTCTCGGTAAAGGCAAGATCTGAAGCTTGAAGCACTCTACCTGAGAGCCAGTTCTTGCACGGGAGGTGGAGATGGTGGGGGACTGTCTGCATTTTCAACAACCGCACTTTTGTGTACTCTGCTGGAAACAAATGTATTCCTGTGACCTAGAAATGAAAGTGCTCTCTCTTCCAGCCTAGCCTCGGGCTAGCAGCTTGAGAGTTGTCTTGCTGTTCCTTCGAAAATAACAGCAGTAACAGAGGTGGGGGTTATGTGCCTATTTCAGACGCAATTGCTGTTTTTCTCTTGCATTCATTTTCGGAGGAGGCACAGGAAGGGCTAACACTACTTGAGCAAGTTGGATTTTACCTTGATGTTGAATTATTTTATATGGAACCAGAATCAGAGTAGTTCTTTACCACCAAATGAAGTAGAAGAAAAGAGAAGGTGAGCAGAGTGGCTCTGCGAGTGAGTCCCCAGCACCCACAACTGCACATGACCTGCTTTCCCCTTTTTCATGTCCTTCTTTTCTGTGGACAGAGTTTTTATGCTTTATAATATTATATGACACTAGGCTTTGGGTCAGTTTTGGTTTTTGTATATTTAATCAGTTTACTAGCTTTTGTTAATATTGACTATTTTGATAAGAAAAAAATTCTTAGTTCATTCTTTTATTAAGAAATGACTTGGGCTGGAGCGGTTGCCCAGCGGTTGTGGTGCTTGCCTGGCCTGTTGTGAGGATGCGAGCTCAAACTCCAGCACCATGTGCACAATGAAGTGTTGAAACAATGAAAGTCACATGAAAAACTAAGTGAAATTGATTCTCTTTCTCTCTCACTCTCCTCTCTAAAAAAAAAAAAGAAAGAAAGAAAGAAAGAAAAAAGGAACTCAGGAGCT
>PVKS010008054.1:26459-70180 GCA_004027875.1 Aplodontia rufa
GGAAGGAGAGAGAGGGAGAGAAGAGGGAGAAGGGGGAAGGGAGGAGGGAGGGGGAAAGGAGGAGAGGAGAGAAGGAGCAGAGAGAGGGAGATGACTCCCAAGCTAGGAGTGGTGGCACATGTCTGGCCTGTAATTGCAGTGACTTGGGAAGCTGAGGCAGGAGGATTTCAAGTTTGAGGCCAGCTTGAGTAAGTTAGAAAGACCCTGTCTCAAAATAAAAGATAAAAAGAGCTGGGGATGTGGCTTAGTGGTAAAGTGCTCCTGGGTTCAATCCCCAGTATCAAAAAAAGAAAGAACAAACTTGGCAACTGCAATCTGACAGGACATTTTCTCTCATTTTTTAAACTCTTGTCTTCATTTAATTTTTTTTATAATTTAAAATTTGTCCTTGGTTGAATGGGTATTTTAGATTCAAATTTAGATGCTGTCTATGTTTGTATTTTTAATTTCTCTTATAAGTGGAAATAAAACAGAATAATATGAAAGTTTCACTTTAGTATTCCCCTGTGATATAACATCTTCCCTTATTATGTTGCCCCCAAATAAAAAACGTTTAAAAAATTCCTGTGTGAAATAGAGATGAACAGTTCATTGTGTAACCCAAGTAAAATATGAAAAGGTTTTATTTACAAAATAATTTTAAAGCCTCACTGATGATCTGTCTTTCAGGAGCCAGATGGCAGAAGTGGGGTAGAGGAGTGTGTGTCCTGGGATATGGGCTCATTAGCTAGGAGTGGCCTCATCTGTAAAAAGGCAGGATTGCCGGGCACCTAGGGGCTGTTCTATTCAATTATGTGTATTTTTATGAAGTTGCCTCTTTAAAAACTCAATCAGGACAGTGCCTCAGGTTTCTGATGACTTCAAGGTCAGCTGACTCTGTGCCATTTGCTTCAGGTCTGCCTCAGTCTGGATCCTAACTTAGTCTGACATTCTCTGGTGGTGT
This sequence comes from Aplodontia rufa, assembly GCA_004027875.1. NCBI lineage: Eukaryota > Metazoa > Chordata > Mammalia > Rodentia > Aplodontiidae > Aplodontia > Aplodontia rufa. The sequence goes on from PVKS010008054.1 coordinate 27,403, forward strand.
AAAGGGCAGCTCACACTGGCCTGCTTCCTTGTGGCCCTCCCTGATTTTCAGGGTTTGACAGTTCAGCAGCCTTACTGACCCAGTACCTGTGGACACCTTTGCCTGGGCCTGAGCTGAGGCTGCTGGTTGTCCCCACTTGCAGGATCTCAGTCAGTTCTCACTGCCACCTCAAAGTGCATTATTCAGTCATCTATCAGATCCATCAAGAACTGTTATCTCAGCTTGGAAGTGAAATTGAAAATGGGGGGAAAAGACAAGCTTTTATTTTTTCACATTAATAGTGGTTACTAAAATATAAAACAGAAAATATACCGTCAGCTCAAAAAGAAGCAGATTATTTTATTGATTTCACACCAGGAACTGCCCAGAGTCTTGTTTCAGAAGTGTATTGTGAATTGCTTTTCTCCTGTCTGCTTGCTGCTTTGGGCTAGTACCAGTCTGTAGGCTAGTTCTACTCAGTCCCAGGCTGCTGATACAAAGAACGAGGTGGTTGTTGTATCTGAACAAATTATTTACTCAGGGAAGATTGCCTACATCTTAAGGAGTTAAAAATCTAATGCTAAGTTTCTCAAATTGTGTGTTGGCAAAGGTGTCTCCAGCACTCCCAGGGGGAGGAGGCGAGTTGGGAGGCAGGGCTGACTAGACTTGGGTATTAAGCTCCTGCTTGGACCAGAGGAATACCAATTAAGGTTTTATTTGGAGGAAAGGTTGTAAAGCCAATGGGGAAGGAAAGGAAAGAGGAAAGAAAAATGAAGAGAGAATGACTGCTGATCCTTTAGGCTCGATGCAATAATAGGAACAAGGACATGTTCATTGGTTGCACAGAGGTGAGCAGTGATTGACAGGGATGTATCAGAGGACATCCCAGACCCAGAGAATGGACCATCAGAGGCAAGGGGGAAAAAAAAAAGCAATACAGTGCTTTTAGAGAATTGCAAACAGTTGGGTCATAAGGACCAGAGAGTACAAGCAGATGGCAGCCTGCCAGGGTGGCATGGCAGAAAAGAAGTCAACCCACAGAGCACCCTGCAGGCTGCATGTAAGAGCTTGCTTTTATCCAGCCCTATGGTACCATTCAGAAAAATCCCAAGCTAGATCAGCTACATGATATCAAACAGACCCTCTGTATTTATTTGCATTTCGCCTACCCTCTTTCAGTGCTTTAGTAGAGAAATGGCAATTGTTAAAGGACTTAGTTTAGTTAGCTTTTCATTGCTGTGACCAAAATACTTGTCATAAACAACTTAGAGGAGGAAAGATTTATTTTGGCTCATGGTTTTAGAGATACCAGATTATGTTCAGTTAGCTCCATTGCTCTGGCCATGAGTAAGGTAGCACATCATGGCAGAAGGGCATGGATGAGGAAAGCTGCTCAGGTCACAGAAGCCAGGAAGCAGAATGGAGTGGGGCTAAGGGTGTGAGCACCAGAGGGGGGGGAAGGGCAAAGGTCAAGGTAGTTCCATGGGCACGCCCAAGGTGGCCTACTTCTTCCAATCATGCCCCATCTCCCTATAGTTCCCAGCACCCCCAAGCAGCCCATTCAACTCTCAATGGATTAATCCACTCATGAAGTTAGAGCCCTCAGGATCCATTCTCCTCCCTAAGGCCACACCACTGAACATTGCTGCATCAGGGACCAAGCCTAGGGACCAACAAATGAGTCTTTTGTGGATATCCAAACCATGACCATGCATTCTTCTCCTGTCTCCTCACTCCGTGGGCCAGTACCAGTCTGTAGGCTCATTCTACTGAGTCCCCGGCTGCTGATGGGAGGAACCAGGTTGTTGTTGAATCCTTGTGACAAATTATTCCTTCAAAGAAGATTCCCTCCAAGTGATATTTATGATCCTGGAGGTCACTCAGTGTTTGTCAACAGAGGGCGCCGTTGCTGCTACTTCCTTGTGTGAGGTTGACCTGCTGTGTCCCAGGAAGTTAGTGTTCCTGGCCCTGGATGCAAATAGCAGGAGTACTGCTCTCCTCATCAGTCATTGTGAAACTGTTTCAAAATGCTTCTTACAGTGGAAAGAGTTGGTAATGATGATGCCTACTCCCCTCTCCCCCTAATCACTAAGCCAGTCTCTCTCACCTTTTGTAGATGCGGAAATGGAGGGCTCAGGTGGACCTGGAGGTCACAGGCAGAGCCTGTATAAGAGCCAGGTCTATGAAATTCTGGGCCATGGCTCTTTGCACCATACCGCACTATACAGACTGCCATACTATTCCTCAATTTTGTGAGAATTAAGTGTGAGGGACTGTGCCTGTGACCACATTGTATGACTGATTTATTATCTCCTGAAGGAGAGAGCACGGTTAGAACCAGACCAAACATTTAAAAAGCTGAGATGTGAGAAGGAAAGGGGCAAGCCAAGCAGGTAAAAGTTGGGGGACAAACAGGGGAAATTAGGGAGGTAGGGGAGCCAAGTAGCACAGAAAGGGGAAAGACTGAAGAGCACAAAGATGCAGTAGCCCTCCTTTACAAAACTGGCCCAGGTAGTGTTTTTTGTTTGTTTGTTTTTTAACCATGACTAAAAAAATTTTTTTTTGACCCTACCAAGCTAGCACTTTCCCCAAATATGCAACTACTGAGTCTAAATCTCAGGAAACCCATCATCGTTTCCCAGTCGCAAGTGCTTGCAGCAGCGAATAGTGTTCACAGTGTCCCTTACCTGCTAATGGTGATTGACAAACATGCCACCCGTCAATGGGTGGGCACCAACTGTCCCGGGACTGTGAAATATAATGGGGAGGCACAATCCTTGCTGTCACGAAACAACCTGACGAGAAAGACAGCCTTTAAAATCAAGACAGGGCCGTCAGTGATGACAGCAGGGTCTGCGGACAACTAAGGTGTGCCAGGCACACCCACGCTCGCTGAAGTTCTGAGATAGGTATTATTGTCTCCATTTTCCAGGTGAGAAAACTGAGGCTTAAAAGGTTAAGGGACTTGCTTTAGGTCATGCAGCTGTGTTTGAACCCAGTTGATCTTAGAAACTATATACCATGCGATAGCACTATAGACTGAGATCCCTAATTCAGATAGCTGAAGTGCTCCAACACCTGGAACTCTTTGAGCACCAACATACTGCCACCAATGGAAAATTCCACACTGCACCTCATAGGATAGGTCACCGTCAAGACCCAGGCACACTAAAAATACATAAAATTATTTTCAAGCTAGGTATATAAGGCATACAGGAAACAAATGGACTTGATGTTTAGACCTGGAGTACCATCTCATTATGTATATGCAATATTCTAAAATATGAAAAAAAATCCCAAATCAGAAATACTTCTAGGCCTAAGCATTTCTGATAAGGGATGTTCAACTTATGAGAGGTAAAATATATTTTTGGAACCATATGTAAAATGCGTTTACAAGTCATGGATCTGATGTCTTTGCTATTATCTGAGAGTCAAATGTACACATTAAGTTTCCTTAAGGAGCAAACAGAGAGAAACTTATGAAATTGCTCTGCCCCCTCAATTATATGCTGTTGTCTTGTGACTCCTCTGTGTGGATGCTGCTTTATTATAATCCCAAAGACCAAAGACTCCCAGTTGGGGGGAGCCCTAGCTGAAGCTGGACACTGTCATGGATGCTATTTGGATTGAATCCTGTTTCATTTTAGCTCCCCTTTTAAGCTGAAGATAAATGAACAGTCTCAACTGAATTATAGCACAATTTTATATCCAGTTGATTTTGTTACAGTATTGAATAGTTTAAGAATCCAGGAAACTAAAGTTTTTTCACTTATTTTCTGGCAGACATTTGTGTGTCCTCCGTCCAGGCCTGGCTCCCCTTCCATTTATATCCACCTTTCTCCCAAGCTCTTATCTTGTACTTTGGAGAGGAGCAGAACGAAATGATTCAGCTTAGCATTTTTAAAAAAAATTTAAATCGATGCCTGCTACGAAAATAAACGCAAAAGGCAAAATGATGGGGAATGTTTTACAAAATAAACACTAAGTAGAAATGAATCTTAAAAACATTTGAAGTATGTGTCTGCCTGCCTAACTGCCTGTCTGTCTCTGGATTGGCATACTGTAACATTGATGTAAGCAATTGTTTTTTATGGTTAGAACCAAATACTAATATTACTCATCAGGACTATATCTTATCTTAATTATTATTTTTTTCATTACAGGGTCGTCATGTCAAAACCGGCCAGCTTGCAGCCATTAAGGTTATGGATGTCACAGGGGTAACGTATCTTTAATCTTGTCTCAATAGCTATGTATTTGTAACAAAGTAGTTAATGATAGAAAAAAAACACGTTTTCCTGAAAAATATCTTCCTAAATATTTAAGATCCTTACCCACTTGTGCATCTCATATAGAAGAGTATGCAAAATCAGACTCGGGGCACCATGGATAAATCACTCTAATTAAATTCAGAACCTACACACTGCCTTAGGTAGTTGGAGTGAATAATATGTGCCAATAATTTACATAAACATAACCATGGATATTTGCATATGAAGGCAGAACAAGGATTTCAAGGTATTAAAAGAATAATGCTGAGATTACACAGAAGAGATGAATCTTACAGTTTCCCCAAAGATCTGCCTAACCCTGGAGTAGACAAGAGCTTGGACAGCTCTAAAATCCTAGTAGGATATTTAACATGAATATTTTCCAAAACAAACATTTTTGACCAAATAGTCACATAACCACAAATTTTTATTTATTGTATAGCAATACAGAAACAAGAATTCTCCCTGGATGATAAAAAGCAATCTAAGGAATAAATTTTATTTAAAATGCAATCTAATGCTTTCAATCCTTTTGCTAGATCTGTTTAAAATATTTTAATGCCTTTTCAAGAGTTCAGATTGAAAATCAGACTTGAAAGGATTTACTGGACATCAAAGGCATGCTAATAATTTTTTATTGTCCTGGGGATTTTTCTAAGATGTCTGTCTGCTGTACATGAAAGCTAGAAGACCAAAGTCCCTTTGGGCCCAGAAGTGGAATATCAATATAAATAGACGCAGAACAAATGAGTCTCAACGAAGATATCAAGACCTGAGATACAAACAAGAGAAACACACAGTATGTGTGTTTAAACCAAAGCTTTCCAGACCCAGCCAATTTCACTGATTCTCATTTATACCATACATTGTGCTTTCTTTCTTTCCTTAGTTATTATTTATCTGAATTCCTCTTGAAATTACATTTAAGAAGTTCAGTGTAATTAATAAAAGTTAAAATATGAAATTAATTAATAAAAATAAAAAATTTTGTTCCTATGTTTATTACTACTTGGATAAAGTTCTGTTGTCTTTTGCTTGTCATAAGGATATTATTCCAGTTGCAGAAGTTACAAACCAATTGAAATATTTAGTCTCAGTTAGTTTTTGAATTCACTTTGCCTTTCCTAAATAAGAAACTACATATGGATTACATTGATTAGGGTTAAGCTCTCCACTTGAAATAGAGGGTTGGACATGGTAGAAGTATCTCGCTCTCTCATATTGAAGGAATCTAAAAGTCATCAGTCCGGGGATGTGTGGCAGTAATGTGGTGGACGGAGGGAGTTCTTGTCTTTCTGCTCAGTCATTCTATCACAAGGCCTCCCTTCTCAAGGTCACTCTATGGTTCAAGGCAGTTGCTGGATTTCCACTGATAATACTCTATTACAGAAAAAAAGAAGGAAAAAAAAGAGGAGGAGGGTGAACACAAGAATATAGAAAGAGCCCCTTCCAGTGAAATCTTTTCTACTTGCATACAGTCTTTGGTTCTACCCTCATTGGTTATATTTAGTTGCAAGGAAGCCTGGGAAATGTAGTCTTTTTATTTTACCAAAATGCCTCATTAAAAATTCAGGTTCTATAAGTCAGAAATGAATGGGGAGAGGATATTTGGAATGGTTCAATGAGCAGGGACTGACACAAAAATCAAAATCAGATACTATTATCCTCCGCCTTAAAACCCATTGTAAGCGTATAAACCTTTAACAAAGCCTCAACCACAGAACAGATCAGAATTATTTTGCAATTCTGCTGAAGTCATACTACTGTTTTCCTTGGATTGAATCAAATCTCCACATAATGAGATGCACTTGGCAGTTTAACAACTAATGGTTGTGGATGGAGTCCAAGACATTCATGCTGTAGATTAAGTTCTGTTGTGTGGCTCTGCAGAACTACTCTTGGGTTCCACTGACATCATTCATCTCAGTTGTGTTGATGTACAAAGTCTGACTTGGAACATTGAAAATATTGCTCTTCTAGCTTCTGGTTCTGTTGGTGAGGATTTAAATTGTTCAGTGAGCACTCGCTTGGAATAAAAAAAGTTACCCAGTGATTTTTCTAGAGTGTGTATTTTCAGGCTAAGGAGTGTCAGCCAGTCTCAGCTGGGTTTCATTACAAAGCTAAAGCCTATAGAAAATTAAAATTCTTGAAAGTTATTTTCTCAGTTCTCCCAACGCGAGTACAATGCTAACACCATCTTACATGTCTAGGAATGTCAGTGTGTTACATATAATGGATGCTTTATAGTATTTAGTTCTCTTGGAGAGCTCCTGTTCAGATGGCAGGGTACGTTTCTGTGATAGTGACATTATTGACTACTATTTAACCACGGGATCCTTAACAAAGACAAACATGTATACATGTCAGGAAATGACTTTTCCTATTTCCACAGTTTCTGATGTGGCATCAGATGACTTTTATGTCATCCTCTTATACATCCCAGTCAACATAACATTTCCTTTGTAAAATTCATGTGGCGTCTTTAGAAAGCAAGCAATTCCATCTTTCCACATTGTCTTTTATGTACTATGGAATGCTGCAGAAACTTCTTACCAATTATTATAATTGTGCTCATTATAGCTGCTCTGTTAAAAACCGAGATGAATTCTCAAAGGTCGTCTTTGTTGATTGTATGCTGTGACCTACTACAAGCTACTAGAGTTTATTTTAATGAAATTTATGAAGTCATAGCTGGAAATTAATTTTGAAATTATTATTTTTATTCAATATCTCTTCCTTTTTATAGAAAATAACCACAGAGAGAACTGGATCCAGTGTCTGTATCCTTCCAGCCTGAGAGCTGAGACACTTCCAAATTAGCCAATGTTTACTTCAGAATTACTACTTACACTCAGATTTGGTTCTGAAGTTCTTTTTGTTCTAAAATTATTATAGAAATTTCCCCATTTTATTGCTTTGTGGGGCTTCCTTCCCCACTGGATTTGTGTTCTCGAGATTTACCTACGGCAGCTAAGAGAAATTGGGCCCTCTGGAGAAGTGTTTTTCAGTGTAGACTACCAACCTCAGATGTGGTGGCCTCTGTGGTTGTCATGAGACCCCGGGCCTGCTGCGGAGGACACAGCCTCTAAATGTGCCTTTTCTATAAGCTCCTCAAGGAGTCCCACGTTTACCAAAGTTAGAGGTCCATTTTTCTTGGGTCCTGTATTTACTCTTTTCAGGCCACCAAGTATAAAGAGCCTGTGGTTGTTTAATAGCCTTTTAACTAATCTCCATTTTCACTTGAATAAAAATTTCTGGTATAAGTTTGTCCCTTTACAATGAAACCCTAAAGTACACTAAGATTTAGTGAAAAAATAACTTAATATTATAAACTTTTACTTTTGCCATGCCCCATGACTACATTACTCAGGACACTCTGGGGAGGGGTACCAAACTCTTCCCCAAAGTGAAGGAAACTGAAATGGAATTTACTGGCTTGTATACATTGACACAAATAAACATGTGCTCACAAAAACTTTGCAGGATCCGGGAAGTCACATGGTATGACTGATATGGGAATTTTGTCTTTGTCCATCTCTGGGTTCTGCTTTCTTCCCACCCTCAGCTCCAGGCTCATGTTCTCATGACCTCATTACCCTTGGTCCCAGCAGAAGTGCCAGACTGAACATCACTGGCCTTGCTTGGGTCATGTCCCCATCCGTGAACCAATCCCTGATTCTCTTCAGCCAGAGTTGGGTTAGATGTCTGGTTCTGGAATCTATACAGGGACTGAGAGTTAGAGCTGATTTCTCAGAAAAGACTAAGAGCTGTTGCAGGAATGAGTGGGAAGGATGTTGGGTATGCTGAAACAGGAGCCTTCCGTACATGTCATATCATCATTTATAGTGTGTGTTTAAAATAGACTTGGCATCTCTCTAGTTACATTTATTATTCCCCAGTAAAAATAATAATAATGATAGCCAATATCAACGGAGCGATTATAACACACTAGAACTCCTTGAAATACTTTCCATGTATTCATTCATTTGATCCCCTCAACAACCTTACAAACATAAGTTGCATTATTAATCCCATTTTAGAGATGTGAAAACCAGACATATTAAATATCTTTCTCAGTGCACATTTCAGTCTGATCTGTTTAACTCCATTCTTTCAGCCATCTGCTCAACCACATTGCTATCAACCTTCATTGAATATAGACTGATATTCTTGTTTCATTGATTTCTTCAGCAAACAGCTACTAAACACCTGCTTTATGGCAGACTCTGAGAAGCCAAAGATGAACAAATGGTCCTTTGCCTGCAGAGGAGCTCATGATAACACAATCTTGCCCTGAGTTTGTATAAGGGAAGTTTATACCTTTTGTAACAAGGTTGTAAAACTCTTAAATCAGGTTGCTTACCAAGTTGATGGGGCAGTCTTCAGTGACTAAGCCATAGAGGGCAACCAAGCAAATACATTCATGGCCAAGATCATACATAGTGTGAGCCAAGGCAAGGAGGCCAAAAGAACATGCTCTGGAAGCTGTATGTAGCTTAGTTTTGATGTTGAATGTGCCAAGAAGGGACTGATAAAATCTGGACAAATCACTGCCAGGTCATGAAGGAACTGAATATCGTGACAAGGAATTTACAAGGCTTTCTTTCTTTTTCCTTCTTTCTTTCTTTCTTTCTTTCTTTGTTTCTTTCTTTCTTTCTCTTTTTCTTTTTCTTTTTCTTTACTAATACACTCTTTGCTCCAATATTCTTGGGAAAACCCGATATATAAAAGTGACATACCATTATCTTTTCAGCTGGAATTAGGAGGCCTTAAGTCCTGGCCCTTTTCCCAAACCCTGCTGCAGCCAGGGCATGGGCCGGAACTTGAGCAGCAGAGTAACATGGCACATACTGCCTGCTGGGAGCCAGCGTAAGCCCTGGCTCGTGGAGCGCCTGCTTTTGTCTTACTGAATCGTTGTAATAGAAGCCTATTAACAGTGTCCATCTCATTTTGAAGAGTAAAGTAAAGACGTGACCTTCTCCAAGTAGCTTCTGGTAGAGAGCTTTGTTTAGGTTACAGGGCTTGGTGGATGTTTGCTACACTTGAACAAAAACTAAAAAAAAAAAAAAAGTCCTTTACTCGTTGGGTCAATTGGTAGAGTCAAGGGCACACACTGGTTCAAGTATGTGTGCTTTATCTCTCCCAAAGGAGACAGTGCCATGGAGTGAACAGCAGCACAATATAATAATACTATTAATGCTAACAACAATTGCCATAGCCACAATAAAAATGGCCACCATCAATTGAGTGCTTATTATATGCGAAGCACTTTTGTCTTCAGTATTCAATGTATATTAACTCATATAATCTTCCAAACAACTCTCCTTAGGGGAATATTCTTATTACATCCATTTTACAAAAGAGGAATCAAAAGCACATAGAACCTAAGCAGTTCTCCCAGGCCCTGCAGATAGTAAATTGCAGAGATAGAATTTATAGAATTTGAGGCAGGCAGGCAGGCAGGGTGTACCCCACACTTGCCACAGCCATCTCGTAGGACAGGGCTAGGGGGCTCCAGAGTGTAGCTTTCAGATTCATACAGAGCTGATTCACAACCACTCCTCCCCTTCCTGATTATAATCTTGGCCAAATTTCTTAGCCATTTTTTTTTTTAAGAGAGAAGGACAGTGAGAGAGAGAGAGAGAGTCAATTTTTATTGAGTTTTTCACATGGCTTTTGTTGCTCTGACCCATAGTTGTGTACGTGGGTGCTGGGGTTTGAACCCGTGTACTTGTGCATGCCAGGCAAGCACCGTAACCGCCAAGCCACTGCTCCAGCCCCTTCTTAGACATTTTGAGCCTCAGTTTACCTCTCTGTTAGATGAGTATACAAATGTGGCAAGCTTGTTCTGAGGCTCAAGTGGGGTATAATATTTAGTGCCTGGCATGTAATAATGTATCCTTAATACATGATTTTATTGATCAGTCTTGGTAAGAAGCAGAGACTGACTGGCATAGGCCATAGGAATGAAGAGGATTATAGAGTGTCCATTGAAATTCCACAGCTGTGTGTGGGGTGGCAGCCTGTCTTGTGAGCTATGTTACCGTGTCATGGCTGTTAGTTATTGTTAATATGTAAGTAGTCTACACTCGGCCTGTCTCTCCATCAAAGTTACAAGGTTGTTGGTTGAATAGTATGTCTCTGTTAAAATACAAGCAAGGATCCAGGAAAGAAAGTGGGGTTAGATTCCAGGAGGCTGAAGACCAGAATCACAGGATTTCACTCATTCAAAATGAGCGAATGAAAGTACTGAACTCCCAGGGTAATAACAGTGAGCAACACAGACAGGGGCACCATCTTCTGAAATCTTACATTCCCACATGTGTAAGAAGTGTTTGACAGTGAAACAGTCTCTTTAATCATAGTTTGGTTTACATTCAAGGAGTGCACAGAGTTATGAAGAATTTAAGAGAAAACTAACCTAGCTGGGTGGTCAGAAAACATTCTCTGATAAAGTGACTGTTTTAGTCAGTATTTTTGCAGCTGCTTCCAAAAGACCTGGTGAGAGCAATTTTAGAGGATGAACAGTTAATTTGAGGACCCATGGTTTTAGAGGTCTTAGTCCATGGATGGCCAACTCCATTCTTCATGGCCTGAGATGAGGCAGAGCATCATGGCAGAAGAGTGGCAGAGGAATGCAGCTGGGGACAGGGCACCAGGAAACAGAAAGAAAGAGCTGTGATCAACAAGGATAAAACATAAACCCCAAAGGCATGCCCCCAGGGAGCCACCCCTTCCAACCACACCTTGCCTGTCTACAGTTACCACTCGGTTAATCCCTATTAGGGGATTCACTGACTCGGTTAAGGCACTCATAACCCAAACATTACACCTCCAAACCTTCCTGCATTCATTGTCTCCTACATTAGCTTTTGGGGGATACCTCATATCCAAACCATTATAGAGACTCCTGTACTAGATCCACAGCGTGGGCAGACCTTGGTTAGTGGTGAGGGTGGGGGTGCTGCCACATATGGGAGCCTGCCCCTCAGGTGGGTTCAGCAAATCCTCTTCTGAAACTCATCTGTTGCAGGGACCCCCAGGACTGCTCCTTTGGGGATGTTTAAGTGGATATCTTTAGCAGACAGAGCATTCTGATAAGCACATAATAAAGATAAATGTCCTTTTCCTCCATAATGCTCTACCTGTGGGGCTATTTCCGGTGCTTTAACTGTGTATGCTGTACTGCGTGTACAACTTGGAAAGCTTCTAGAGTTCTTAAAATGCACAGACTGTGCTCACGTCAGCATCTGTCCTCACCTTGCATACAGATTATACCTCTTTGGTGGCTTATGTGTGTCTGGCTCTCTGAACATCGATGCATGCTGGTGTATGGCCTGGATGTTGATCTTGTTATATGTGTGTTCTCACATGCTAGAGAGATTGTTTAAAAGCAAAAACACAAACCTGGGAGCTACTGTCTCTACCCCCAAACTAAAAAAGATGAGTACTTTATTTATGTTTTTAATTTATTTTTTAATTTTTTATTAGTTCAGCACGGTCTTACATATTGAAGGGATTCATTGCTGCACATTCATGCATGCATATATAATGACAATGTAACTTGAACTCGGTCCTTATCCAAGATCTCCCCTCCTTTGCCCACTCCCAGATCTCTTGTGCCCATTGTAATTTCCACCATCACAGATATAAATGTCCATATACATAGCTATTAATTTTTGAATTTTCTAGTTTTAAATGCCTGCATGAATATTATTTGGCTCCTCAGGGGATTCAGGTGTACCCTACAGTATTGATAAACCCCCCTTTCCCTTCCTTTCCTCCCTTCCTCTCTTCCCTCTGCAGGGGAGGCCCTGCTCCTAGCTGTAGTTTCCCCAGATTATGTGAGACTTCAAATTTGGTGGGTCTAGTAAATAAACTTGACTAACTTTCATCCTTTCCACATATAAGAGAAAACATTTGACCCTTAAATCTCTGGGTTTGGCTTATTTCGCTCAGCATGATTTTTTTCCCATTTCCATCCATTTATCTGCAAAAGCCATGATATCATTGTTTATAATTGCTGAGTATATATATATATATAATATCACAATAATCACAGTTTTTGGATCCATTCATCCAGTGAAGGGCATCTGGGTTGATTCCATAATTTCACTATTGTAAATTGAGATGCTATAAACATTGATATAGCCGTATCACTATAATGTGTTGGCTGATTCCAGCTCTTCTGTGAAAATAACCAGGTGGGATTACTGGGTCATATATATGGTGGTTCCATTCCTAATTTTGGGGGGAGTCTCCATGTTGCTTCAATGAAAACTATCAAATGTTGAAAATGAGTACTTTTTATTTTTAAAGATTTTTTTTTTTAAAAGAGAGAAGGACAGTGAGAGACAGAGAGAGAGAAAATCAATTTTTATTGAGTTTTTCACATGGCTTTCGTTGCTCTGACACTTAGTTGCGTACGTGGGTGCTGCGGTTTGAACCCATGTACTTGTGCATGACAGGCAAGCGTCATAACCGCTGAGCCACTGCTCCAGCCCTAAAGATGAGTACTTTCGTACTTTTTAAAAAATATATTTTTGCATCGTAGTGGTTTACTGCTCCAGCCCTAAAGATGAGTACTTTTGTACTTTTTTAAAAATATATTTTTGCATCGTAGTGGTTTGTACTCATTGGTACTTTTCATTAATGCTCTTAGCCCCTAGTGGGATTCAGAAGCATTCAAATGAGGGAATTGGGATGCAGAAGTTGGGGTGCTCGGAATCATTGGGTGTTCAAATGCAGAACTATAGGAAAGTTCAACAGTGGACCATGGGAATCTTCTGTTGAGGTCCAGCCCCTCCTTTATGCCGTCAACACTTCTGACCTCACGTTTTTATGTCATTTCTGACTTTTCTGAGTGCTCCCTTACTGAGCTCTGTTGGTTTTCTGGGGCTTGACTTTCTCATCGATATTTTGGCTTTCTTCTTAACGACTTGAAGCTCTTCTCCTGTCTTACCTTTATAAAAAAGTCTCCCCTCATTCAATCTAATACTTTTTTAGAGTTATAATGGGAAGGGGAAGGGAGGGATAAGGGAGGGTAATTGGGGGAGGCACTCCTGGGGATAACTGCAATATCCAGAATATATACACAATTTATACACATTTCATGTTATTTTGTTAAAATCTTGTAAGGTTGTTCAAAAATTAAAAATTTAAAAAAAAAACCTATTGACATTGAGCTCTAAAGCCAGGGGCTACCTTTGTAGCCCCTGCAGAGCTCGCTAATGTGGAACCTGGAACAGAGTAGGTGTTACACAAAGTGTTAATATATAAGTACACATGAAATACAGAGTTGAAAGGGAGATGAAAGTAAAATCCAAATTTCGGCCCACAGAAAGCTTGGTAGTTGTTTTTCGTGTTAAGCAAAGTCACAAAGGGAGACATTATCATTACATTGCTTTTTGCTGTTAGAATAAACAGTGCATTCCAGCTCCTGCGGGCTGATACCTGAATTGTAGGTCCAGGATCCTTGATGATATAAGCTATGACATTTCTGGTGGACTTGAGTCAAATGAATGACATCGTGCCAGGGTTAAATTTTGTTTACTTCTGGGTCACTTGAGTTTAGACTTTTTATTTAATTCATGGTTTTCTTTTATGCTTTATTAGAGGCTTGGGTATGAGAAAGGTACATATCATACCTTATAGTCTGCTTCTCCAAGGACTCCACTTCATCATGAGAGAGAGAAAGCTGGCCCCGTGGTAAAGAAAGGCCCTGTGACGATCAGTCTTGTCTGGAGCTCTCATTTTGACACTTCATGGTTCTCTTACCTTGGGCACATTGCTTAAGTGTCCCTGCTCCACATGTAGAAATGTGAATAATACCACTTCTTTCATAAAGTTAGTGTGAGAATAAATATAGTTGCAAAGCATTTGATGTGTCAGGCATGAATGTGCAGTATACGTTGTTGTTATTATTCCTGGGGCTCTTGCAGACAGTTCCTTTTTCTCCCCATGACACAATGACCCCTCTCAGGAAGTAACATGCAATGGCCCCTAAAGCTACAGGGTTTTTGGCAAGTGCTGTTTTTCTCCCAGGGAAATGATTCTCTCTCCAATTACACATATCATCCTTTCTCTTTCCTTTTGTCCTTCAGTGGATAACTTCCATGTGGCCTTTAGAACTCAACTCAAACTTGGGTTTCTTGGGGTCCAATGAAATCAGCAACCACATATGTCTAATGGTAGCAGTTTTGGGTCATTCTTTGACTTACATCTGCATCCCCCACTAGACTATAGTAGGTTTCATGTGGCAGAGCTTGAATCTACCACATGGTTATGTTACTGTGCAATTATCTTTTAGCACTATGCCTGGGATATACTTGGCTTTTAACAAATATTAAGTGAATTCATTAAGCTTAGGATTAACATATACATCAAATCCATTGCTGCCTGCAGAATGTCATGGCAGAAGTCCTCGGTTCTGTCAATGCTTCGATGAAGAGGTGCAGAATTAGGAATTTAGTGAGCCGCTCCTGGCTTGCTTCTCATCGCTGTGAAAATATAGATTATGAGTACTTGAGATGATTTTAGGTGAGTCACACATGCGTAATTTTCATTTATTTTCTAATGTATTTTAACATTTAACTGATTTTTGAAAGCAGACCTCAAATCGTGTGTTATATGTCAACTTTGAGTATATTAGAAAATGCCTGCCTCTTAATTTAGATGCCAGGTCACCTGATTCATGTACAGAATATCATTCAGTATCAAGTTCCAACTGTACAAATTGCTTTTACCCTTTGCAACTATTTATCTCAGAAAATGGAGATTTTTCTATTTCCCTTTGAACTGAAAGAAAACCCAAAATCAGTAAGACATTGAAGCTAATATGTGACTTTAAATTTTTTTCAAATATTCACTAAAACAGCTTCATTGTTGTCACTAACTGTATAAATAGACATTATACAATTAAAGCTGTAAGTAAATGTTTATGAATTTCAAGCTAACTTTTGTCTGCAGTATATTATCATCCTGAATAAAATTTCTGTTCCAGAATTTTACTACTACAATTCATTACAAAAAAGATTTTAAAACCACTTACTAGGGGCTAGGGAGGTGACTCAGTCATAGAGCACTTGCCTGGCATGTGCGAGGGCCCTGAATTAGTCCCAGCACCACGTACACAACAAAGTGGAGGAAGAACAAAAACCAGATGAAAAAATAAAATTAATATTCTCTTTCTCAAAAAGAAAAGAAAAAGTGGCTGGAGCAGTGGCTTGGTGGTTGGAGTGCTTGTCTTGCAAGTACAAGGACCCAGATTCGAACCCTAGCACCATATACCCAACTGAGTGTTAGAGAAACAAAGACAAGATGGAAAAAATAAATAAAAATGTATTCTCTCTTAATAAGAATAAAAACAAGAAAAGAAAAAATACTTTCTAAGTGATAGTGATGATCTCCTCAAATGCTAGCAGTCTGAAGTCCTTTAACAATAGACTATCTTCGCATTTTTTGTCACGTTCAGTCAATGCTGAAGGTGAGAATGATTGATAAGCTAACACAAACACCTGCCTAACAGCAGCACTGAAAGAGGACATGTGAGCAGGAGCTGAGGTGGTTCTAGCCAGTGTCCCCAAGTCTGACCACTTTTCGGGTAAGGCATTTATGAGTTTACTCAATCATACTTCCCTCTAGACTTCATGCTGACCACTCCCTTGGATTGTTATAGGAATTGCATAGCTTGTTCTTGTCCACAGACAAACAGTTTGTTATGGAGCACAGTAATATTAAATGTCCTATTACTTCTATTTTAAAACTCTGGCATATGGGGATGGAGTGGTGGCTCAGCTGTTACAGCGCTTGCCTGGCATGCGTGAGTACGTGGGTTCAAACCCCAGCACCATGTATACAATGAAGTCTCGGAGCAACAAAAGCCACATGAAAAACTAAATAAAATTCTTTCTCTCTCTCTCTGTCACTGTCCCTCTCTCTTAAAAAAAAGCAAAAACAAAACAAAACAAAAAACTCTGGCATATTGTGGGTACCTAGAATGCATTCTCCTGTATAATATGAAGCTTAAATCTCCCCCTCTATCCCTTGCGGGTAAGCATAAGCATTATTATATGCTAGCAAGCTCTTTTAATCAGAGAACCAAAGTCAGAGTTCTCTTCGCCCCTGGATCAAGGTGCTTCTAAACCCTTTAGATCAGCTATTTGGTTGTCCTCACCATGGGTAACTGCCCTTCTGTCTAGGAGTTTTCTGAATAGAGTCAGACAAATCTAGGGTTGTTTTTGAGCTTCACCATTTAAGATGAGTGAATTGGGGGAAGTTGCTTAACCTCTCTGAGACTCATTTTCCTCCTTTGTAAAATCAGGTCATTGAAAGGCCTACCTCACAGAGCTATGCTGAGGATTAAATGAGATAGTGCACCCATGGTATGTAATGTACATTACATATGGCTGGCTGCCTTTGGCCATACTTATGACCACAGTCCTGAGCATCATACTGTCATCAGAGGTGGTCACTGGATTGAAAGCTTGGCTTGGAATTGCCAGTTTCTTTGCATTTGGAAATCACTGTCTCTTTGCATGGTTTCTTATCGTCTAAGAAGCCAATTCTGGGTTCCTCCACGCTGGAAGCATTCTCCGAAGGCAGGAGAGGATCAGCCCCAAAGCACAAGTGCTTTCCTGGTCTCTGCCAGGGCACATTTGTTTATGTCCCACTGGTCAAAGCAAGCCAGGCAGCCACGTCCTGATTTAAGAAAAGTAATGGGCTCCACCTCTTGACTGCAGTCAAATTTCATTTTTTTTCAGTCTACCACAAATACTTATCAATAAATAGATTCCCATGATCTTAAGTGGGAAAAAAAAAAGCTTCTTTATGTTGATTCTAAAGTCTAAAGTTATATATAATTCAATAAGAACTTCCTTAATTTTAAGTCTCAGAGGTGGCTTGAATTCACATTTACAGCTGAAAATAACTTGACATTCGAGAGTTGAAATGCCATGCCTGAAGTTAACATAATAAATCAGAATAGATTTTGAAATCTTTTGGTTGAAGCAATAGCTCTTCCTAAAGTATTGGACTTGGCTCTTTTTAAGTTTGAGGCCATTTGGTTCCATTACTTTGTTTTTCTTTATGATGTTAGCTTCTCAGTGAGCTTTTGATCCTTGTGCTTAATATTTAAGATACAGGAATAGTTCATTTACACAACAGAGGACCCCCCTTCTCATATGGCTGTTTAGTCTAATTCTAGCCTCATTTGGAAGCATTGAAACTCATCTCCTTCAGTGGGCCATGTTGTGACTGGCTGGACAGTTTGTGCCATGTTTAAGTGAATTCTTGTCACTCCCCTTGTAAGAGCCTACCTTTCTATTTCACCAAATTGCTAACTGCCATCAGTGCCTGAGACCAGAAATCTGGATGAACAGTATTCCTGATGGATTGCATGCTCACTTACCAGGCTACAGAATGTCCAGATCAAGACTGAATATTGGAGCTACGTGACCATCACCCAATGTTCCATAATTGTGTTGCGACTCGAAATTCAAGTGACTTGCGTTTGTGTTCTGCTACCTTTTTATTTATTTACCTTGGTTGAGAAGATTAATAGTGATGTTTATTTTGTATTACGCTTTGTAGCTTTCACATTACCTTATTTCATTATCTCAGAAAGCTGTGACTTTTAAGATCTTTATTTCATTATAGATGAGAAAACTCAGGCTCTCAAAAGATGAGGTTACTTTCTTGAGATCTTGCAACCAGAAAGGGGTGCAGCCCAAACTCAACATGGACCCCACCTGCCCACATTCAACTTTCTAACCCCAAACTCCATGCATAAGCTTTCTGATCGTTGTAATTGCCTTGGTTTACCTTTGCAAAGTGAGGCAGAATGTGCTGACTTCCTACTGACCTCCAGTACTATTTATTATAGATGTAATTGCATGCTGAATTATGCTGTTATTTGAATCTTTCATATATTCCTTCTTTCTTAATGACATGGTAAGCTTTTTTAAGGCAGATTTCCCACCATCCTGCTGCACACCCAAGAGGCGGGCAGCAAATGTTTGCAGAACCAGCCGGACTTCTCATTAAGAACGGCTTTCCACCGAGACCGTCGACTGCTGTTGGAAAGTGATCTGTTCCTTTCAATGCCTCATGTAGTTGCCTTTTTAATCAAAGCAGCTGTCAGTGACAGTGCCGTGCTGCCCACAGAAATCTTCAGGCTGGTTTTTCTCCCCTTCTACTTAGGCTTCCCCAAAGTAGGTCCACTTATGTCCTACTTTCGTCTGCAATTATTTGGCTCCACATCGTGAGCTTAAAATAACGAATGCACACCATAGTAAGGCATTTGTGGTGTGCCGCAGGGACCCTGCAACAGGTTGAAGGTCTGTGAAGGTCATTCTTCCTGTCGGCCTGCAGTGAAGGCGTGGGCAGTTTCGCATTACTGCAGGGAAGAATGCACGGGTCAGCAGTGTGCCATCCTTGTCCTGCCTAGCCACCATCCAGCCCCTCACACTTCAATTCCCTTCCTCACTGCTAGAGTCACATGCATCTCCTTAGCACAGCATCCCTATCTTATGTTCTATTTTAAGATCACCTAGTATTTGACTGGGTTATGCCTTGTGGTGTGTAACATTGTCTAGTTCTCCTGGGTTTGCAAATCTCCATTTTCTTTCACTAAAACTTATTTTTATTTGGTCAGGAGATGTCAGCGTTTTGCCATTGCTCTGGGTGTTGAACCCTCTGCAGGTCGTCTTTCTTGCATTCACAGGCATTTTGCTGGGTGCTCGAGATGTGATCGAGAGCAAACACAG
The DNA here is from genome assembly GCA_004027875.1 of Aplodontia rufa. NCBI lineage: Eukaryota > Metazoa > Chordata > Mammalia > Rodentia > Aplodontiidae > Aplodontia > Aplodontia rufa. Next base: position 46,421 of record PVKS010008054.1, read on the forward strand.
GCAGGATCCCCTGTGTGCAGTTGCTGCAGAGTGGTAGGGCTGGCAATAGGTACTATAAGGAAGGTCGACTGGGATTCTGGTAGCCACAACCAAGACAAGTAGATCAGGGAGCTTGGCGAGCAGGAACTCTGGAACTGAGATCTGAAGTGGAAGGGAGATCTGTGGAGAAGAGAGTCGAGCCACAGGGCAGTTGTGGCACAGCGTGCTGCATACCTCCATGCGAGCATGAAGAGCAGGGTGGGGGTGCTATGCTAAGATTTAGCGGGGGAACGTGACAGTGCATGATAGAATCAGCAAGACGTCCCTGGGTGTCAACTAACCGCAGTCAGGAATGGTGTGTAGAAAAGAAAAGGAAGAAGAGGGAAAGAAAAGAAAGAATGCATTATACGTGAGAGACTGTAGAAGCCCCCAAACATAGATACACTGGAAAGAGGCCAGGCAGCTCGAGGGACTAAGGTGCAGACAAGGGACACACCTAGCAGGCCTTTAAAGACATGGTAATGTAACATCTTACACTTAGGAATAGTGAGTTTTTACTGCGCATTTAAAGTAATTATGTTACAGCAGAAAGCTTTTCCAACAACCTCAGAATTAAAACACTACTTTGCAGTCCAACTGATATATACACATCGTAAAATGAAATCATGGGAAAACACACATTCTCCACTAGTAATTTTGGTGGACTCCAAGTTGAAACTCAGAGTGAATGAAAGCTGAGTATCAGGAACGAACTCTGCAGGGCAGTTGTCTCTTTTTACATCCTGGGCCCCACCATGTCTCCCCTTTTCTTTTCATGTTGAGTTTCCTGAAGGTGATGTGGGTACTCCTGCTTTGTGAACTTCCTCAGATCCGGAGAACTTACTTTGCTCCTTTTCCCTTCTGACTTTCATCGCCTTTCCTCAGGCACTTCAATAAAAGCAGGCTTCAAAGAAAATGAACCTAACAAAATTTAAATCTGAGAGCCTATTTTTTTTCTCTTTCACTTTCCTGAACCTTTCCTATGATGGATGTAACCAGTGATAGGTAGCTCATTGGGTGTAGTTCCCAGAGGCCTTTTGTGGGCTGTGTCTTACAACCTGAATGCCTTCATCTCCTCCAGGTTAAGAAATCAGGTTTCTTCTCTGTCCCCAGCAGATTTCATGAAGTGCCAGTTAATTGTACCAAAAGAAGACCCCTTTGGGTCACTTGTGTTGTCATGAAAACTCTTTCACTTTAGTCCAATATAATAATTATGCTCTTTTATCACCATGGAAGAAAAGATGTAAGAAAGAACATGATTATTATTTAGTTGACATAGATGGTTTGAAGAATGGAATTTTACTAAAGACAATGGATTTTCATGACAGACTATTGTTCTAACCTAGGATGAAGAGGAAGAAATCAAGCAAGAAATTAATATGTTGAAGAAATATTCTCATCACCGGAATATTGCTACATACTATGGTGCTTTTATCAAAAAGAATCCTCCAGGCATGGATGACCAACTTTGGGTATGTAGTCACTCAAATTTGCTTTTATTAAGTGATGAACATTCAGTGCTGAATGGGCCATTTCTCCATCCTCCTCACTAGACTCAATTAAGTAGCTTCAAGTTTGAAACCCTTAGCTGCCATGATTTTCATACCAATGTATTTTCAAAGTTTTCTCCTATTTTTCTTGAACACCATTCCCATCTTTTCAATATCTCTAAAATATTCTATCCCTTAATATGGACCATGCCCAGAACTGATTGTTGGTTCCTGGGTTTCCCCCTACACTAATCAATAGTCCTTTACTATAGTTAATTGTGTTTTAGGTGTCATGCTATTTACTATTTATGAATGATATAATTTATTTCAATTTGTTGTGGTAAGTGGTATTATTCTTATTTCTTAGATGATGAAACTAAGGTTTATGGGTGGGATAAACTATTTCAAGTCTGTGTAGCTAGCAATGGGGGAACTTGGATTTAACTATGGAATTCTTTCCCCTCTCTATCACTAATGTGTAGATAACTCTGAAATATAAATTACAATTTGACCAGTAAAATAGCCTAACACAATGTCTGGCTCCATCTAGAGACTCTGCAAATGATTTCTTGTCCTGCATCCCCTGTCCACTTAGCTGTGTACCCTAGTCTTGTATCTTTAAGAGTCTACAAGAGAGCTCTGATTGACAGGCCCACCTTTGGTACCAGAACCAACCATTGCTTCTTGTCACTGCTCTACCTAGTCCACATTGCTTTCTCACCTTCCTCATTTCTCTTACGGGAAACAGAAACTTAGTCCTTCAGTAGACTTGTAAAGGTGTCTTGGTTTAACCTTCTCTTGCCAATTTTATGACCACCCTTTATAGGGGTTTCAGTGGAAGCCTGAATTGTGCAATAGCTTCTACTTGACTCCTCTCTCTCAAATAGTTCATCTCACATGATGCTATTGGACTAATGACTCTAGAATACCTTTTTAAACACTGACTGTCCTGCTCATCTTCCAGAGGTCTTGGAGTGAGTCTAACACAGAAAATTCACTGAGTTATCATGTGTCTACTAAAAGCCTATTGATCTGGTGGTGACTATTTCATGGATAATTCTCAAAGAGCTCATAATATCTATGACATTTGCAAACCAGCTGAGAAGATAAAACATACAGAGAATGTAATCGGTGACTCCCCAAAATTTAATAATGTTAATAATGTTAGTTGAAAAATGACCAAGAATTTTCATGTCATTTGGTATTGAATTCTCCATCTTTGGACATGAAAAGAGCTGCTTATAAGATTCATCTCCGAATTTAAAGTTTAAAAATAAACAGTTTGGGATAAGCACATTCATTTCATATGATCACACTGATTTTATAAAATATTTTATGTGATTTCTGAAAAAGTTACATTAGATTTTAATTATGACCCCTAGATATAAATGTGAAGATTAAAAGTAGGAGAAAATAAATTTATAAGGCTAAATTATAAAGTGAGAAGTGACAACAAAGGAAAAGAATTATAATGGATTTTTGTGAATTTTTAAAAACTTACCATTACCTAAAAAAAGTGCAAATAACTTATTTAGGAAAAATATTTATCTCAAATATGATCAGCAAATAATTCAATAGCTTTCAGAAATGAAGAATTTTAATAAATCAATAGGAAAATATAGGGAACTACTAATAGAAATATTAAGGGCAAGACAGTATCTGAAAAGGTAAGAAATGTCAGTTATCAATAAATAAGTTTTTAGAATGTTATTGTTACTAATAGTATAAATGTAAAAGAAAACCAAAGTTTGATACTGTTTCTTACTAAGTAGGTTGGTAAATAATTTTTTAAATGGACACACGGCTCACAGACATGGATATTGATACAATTTAACTCAAGTGCATTTGAAATACACACAGATGCGCACTCACAACATCTACACACACATATGCAGATATATGCAGAGAGGGATCTTCAGAGAAAGTGCCTGACTTTTGAGCCAGTGTTTGCACAAGCAAAAATGCATCCTAAATAAATATTCACTATGCAAAGATGAATGAAGAAGTTAACCATAAGAAAACATTTAAGAGACACAATGCAAAGAATTTTTGATGCACATTATGTTTATAAATGGATGAGCATTAACAATTAAACTGGGATTTTAAAAGCCTTTTATTGAGATTATAATTAGATATACCCTCTTTTCATTTTCTGAAAAACAAAAGATAAAGGAAAATACAATATTGACATAGTGGGGATGTCTGATAAATATCACTAATGGTGTGGAAAATATTTACTTCTGGGTAGTAATTTCAGTAATTTAATTCTTAAAACACTTTCTCTTTCTTGTCTGCGTTTTCCCTAGTCTTTCTCTTGAGTGTAGTATCTGAACCATTTCTGCTTCTCTTTTATTGCTTCTTGTTGGGCTATCCTTGCTCCTCGTAATGACAGTCAGCTCTCTGAGGACATGGATTGTGCCTTTTGCATCTTAGCGTCCTCCTTCACATCTGGAAAGTGCAGGGCAATATGATGCTGAAAAGAAATAATTGATTTGTCCATGAAAGTGATATTGCTGTTACAGGTACTTTCAAGAATTCAGTTTCCCTTAGGCCTGCAAGTTCAACAGGATCTAATGAAGTGGCATTAGTTGGAATGTCTTTGTGTTCCCAGAGGACTTCTATATTGTCAAGAATCCAGCATTTCAGCAGTAGCCCCATATTGCTATGGGCTGCAGGAGATGAAACGCAGAAAATGATAGCTGTTTCCCCCAATTCATTGCCAGCATCACGCAGGACCCCTGTGCTTTCTCCTAATCCACAGCCCAAGGGAAACCCCTGCCTTGAGGGTTTTTTTGAATTGTTGTTTTTATCACAGTGCTGGGGTTTGCAGGAACCCAGGGCTTCACACATGCTAGGCAAGCACTCTACCACTGAGCTACCACTGAGTCCCTATCCTGCCCTGATCCTGGTTTTATTGAGGTACAATTGACAAACAAACAAAAAAATTGTATAATGTTAGTGAGGATGCACAAAAAGGAACTCTTGCACACTGCCGGTTGGAGTGTAAATTAGTATAGTCATCATGGGAAGTATGGTGCTTCAAAATTCTGGCAGTCCCTCAATATGTAGTGGTCCCTCAAAATATTAGAAATAGGGGTTGGGGGTTTAGCTCAGTGGCAGAGCACTTGCCTAGCATGCGCAAGGCCCTGAGTTCGGTCCTCAGCCCTGAAAAAAACATTAGAAATAGAACTGCCAGGTCACCTAGCAGTTCCACTTTTGGTTTACATGCAGAAGAAACGAAATCGGTATGTCCAAGAGACATCTGCACTCCCTCAATCACAATAGACCAAGAGTAATAACTATTTCTATGCACTCTGTGGAAGGGATTTTCATTTGGTCAGGGACGTAGTTCCAAATTAAAAACAAAACAAAACATTAATATAGCTTTGGGACCACCTTCCAGCTTATGACCTGAGGCTGTGCAACTGTTTCTGATGAGTCCCATCTGACCATTAGTTCCATGCCTTTTGTGAGATGGGTCAAGTAGGATAGCTGATTTTCTTGGATTTGGGTATTTAAATGCAAATTGTTGGTCAAAGGAAAGAGGGGTAATCAAGCAGGTCTTAATTCATTTTTACCAGGCTGCAGCGGTGGCTCAGCAGTTACAGCGCTTGCCTTGCATGCGCAAGTATGTGGGTTCAAAGCCTAGCACCATGTACACAATGAAGTGTCAGAGCAACCAAGACCACAGGAAAAAGTAAATAAAAATTGATTCTGCCTTTCTCTCTCTCTCTCACTGTCCCTCTTTCTCAAAAAAAAAAAAAAAAAAATCATTTTTACCATTTTCTTAACCTTGAGATTTTTTTCAAACTATCAGGAAATTCAGTTGTCATTCTTCTTCTGATTTCCAGTGAAGTTAATAGACTTTTCCAGGACCTCAGAGCTCACTAATGCATGATGTAGAACCAGAATGTAGACATCTTAATGTGACAAGTTAGCTTGATCTGAAATTCTGTGAAAGACAGTGGAAGTTTGTTTGTTCTTTTTAATGAATAAAATCTTCAGTCCATTTTCATGTTGGCATTTGGAGAAAGCAGTAAGCCTATTTGCATCTGCATGGGTTTCAGGGAAGTCAGGAGGTCTTATACCCTGAAAACGAGTCTCAGCTTGACAGTTCTCACCGTGGTCAATTGCTCTTCCCATGGAGATGGCGGTGGTTGCTGGGGACCAAAAGCCTGGATGTGTACATGTTAATTTATTTATTCACCATTCATTCATTTGTTCATTGCTACGACAAGGTACTGTTCTAGCCACTCAGGATACATTAGTGGACAGATGGGTTAAGGTCTCTAGTTTGATGCAGTTTACATTGTTGCTACAAACCACGAACAATAAGCATGATGAATGAGAAAATTACAGAGCATGCTGGGAGCTGGTGAGCACCTGCAGAGCAGGGAAGAGTTGCTGGGAAGTTCAGGAAGGGGTGCAGCTGCCCTGGACTGAATGTTTGTGCTCCCCCCAATTCACATGTTGAAACCCTAACCCCCAGCATGATGGTATTAGGACATAGGACTTGTTGGCAATGCTGGGGAAGGGACCCAGGGACTCATGCATTCTGGGCAAGGACTACACCATGAGCTGCACCCCCAGCTTGTGAGGGTGGGAAGCTTTTGGTAAATGATTAGGTCATGAGGGTGGAGCCCCTTATAAGAGGAACCCAGAGAGCTTTTATGCTCTTTTTTCAAGAAGTCTGCAACTAGAAGTGGGCCCTCACCAGAACCTTGCCCTGCTATGACCTTGATCGGGGACTTCCTGCCTTCAGAACTGTGAGGAAAAGTTTCTGTTGTATATAAGCCACCTGCTTGTCCATGTGCCAGGTGCTGTGGTTATTTGTGATAGCCCCTGATAGCCCCAAACTGAGTAAGATGCTGTGATGCCCAGACTGGTTAGGGTGAGCCCTGTTGAGTTAATGTGAGGAAGGGCTTTCCAGGCCTGCTGCTTTCTGGGAATGGTAAGGAGGATGTTGCCTCCAGAACTGAGTGAGTAGAGGGGAGAAAGGTGGGACAGGAACCTGGGCTAGATCATGCAGGGCTGTACAGGACATGGAGAAGACCTCTGCTTTCACTCTCTAAGAAGTGGGGGAGCCCTTGGAAGGCTTTAAAGGTGGAGTGAGGGGATCTGATCCACATTTGGTTGCTGGGTTAAGAACAGACTGAAAGGGGGAAGGGGAGGAACAAAGAGACCAGTGAAGAGACTGAGCAAGGTAATCCCCTTCCTAAACTTGGTAAAGGGAGATCTGCAAGTAGTGAGCTCTCCCAAACTGGACCACATGGACAGAAAGCCTGCCTTCGCATCTGTTTTCCCAACCTGCAGTTAAATGCAGATATCAAAATGAGACAGAAGCCCCATTCTGCTGGTTTGGAAGACACAGAGCTGTTTTGACCATCTCTGCTAGCAACTGTCCAATAGCTTCCATGCCAGAGGATGGCATAAAAGCTACGAAACGCCTCATAGGGGCAAGAAAGTCCTCTTTTTTCTTCCTTTTCCAGTTGTACTTCTATGTGATAACAGACTAAGGAGGGATTTTGAAAAAGCAAAGGCAGTATAGAAACATAATAGGAAATTAATATCAGATTATAGCGTTCATGGGAATTTGGCTACAGAATAGTGTTTTTTATTACAAGTCAAAACTCAACTGAATTTGGGTCTTCTGTTACTGAGGATAGTGGTAATATTTGTCATCTCTTTATCACTGTGCCAAGGACCATGTTTGCTAACATTGTCACATGATTTCATTAGATCTTTGTAGCCATTCTACCAGTAAACAATTATTGTCTCCACTTTACAAATGAGGAAAGGAGGCTTAGAGAAGTTATGACATTTGCCCACATATAGAGCTTGTTAATGATGGAGCCAGTGTATAGCTAACCCCAACCTGTCTGATGTCAGAATCAAGCCCTACATGGTTCTCCTTTTAGTCATGAAAGATGTTTCTGATATCAAAGGAGAGTGTTCCAAAGAGGATAGAAATGTTTTGAATAGATAATCTTGTTTTCACTTCACTTCAAATCCTTATTCCTCAGTTTCCCCAATATTGAAAGAAGGCAGTAGGCCTATTAGCTGCTGATAAGACTGCTGTATAGTCTAAGAAGTACATTTTGGGAAGTACATTAAACCTTTCGGAATCTTTCATCAAATAAATCTCAAAGGTCATAGTTAGTTGACTCTGGACTATTGGCATTTTTGTTAGGATTATATTGATGTAAAAATATTATGGATTAAATAGAGCCATAGTTTATACCACTGAGAACAGAACTTTCTAATACCTATTCCCTATGTTCAGACTACATGAAATACTCATCAGATATTTCTTTGGCTATGAGTGGGAGACAGAGGTTTGCAATATCTCCCCTAGTATATGTGCTGTTTCAAGTGTCTGATTGAATTATAATCTGTGTGAATTCTATCAGTCTTATTGTAGAGATAAACTCTTGTTTAGTAACAGCTCTTTGTAGAAATACAACTACTTCTGATAATGGCCAAGTGATTCTCCTTTATCAACTGTTCAGGGCCTGATCCGGAAATCAAAAAAGGGAGCTCTTTCAATAAAGATTTTGATCTCTGGGAAACAAGTCGAGCTCTGACACACGACATTGCCATCTCATTCAGCTGATGCAGAGATGAGAGGCTGCTGTGTGCCCGTTAGATTCCAGGAGTGAGTGAGAAATGCTAGCCATTGAAAGGACTAATTTCTCTAAAATTAAAATCTCCATTGTCTTCCTATTTCGATACCACCAGAACAATCACAGTCTAGAATATCTTACAAAAGAAAAATAAATTTCTAATCAGCTTCTGAAATACAGAGTGGTCAAATAATAGAGCAGATTATTGTACCGTAATGGCTCAGTATGCCTTTAATTATATTGCAATGCTATAGATTTGCAGACCTAAGAGTTAGGAAATTATATTGTATGCATCTGTAAACCGTTGTAGCAGTTAGCTGCAACCTATCCCGGGAATCCAGAAACCTGTATTCTAGCCTTGGCAGAGGCAGGCATCTCTGGTGTTAGGTTTTTACCCTTATAAAAATGATAATGTTGGATTAGGTCTGAGGTAGCAAACTGGCAGCCCAGAGGATAAATGTGTTTAGTTTGGTTCACATAAGATGGTGGTGTTTTCATTATGCCAACATTAGAAAAATTGAGCAGTTTCACACAAAAGTCTGGATTCCTTGAAAAGTTTGAAAAATCAAATCTTGAAATACTGGGCCTGAAATCCCAAATAATAGCAATATGTTAGAACAGTTTGGCAGCTGTTTGGAGGCCATGTGCCACTCGAGTTTGTACCAGAGCCACCATCACTCTCTTGTCTCCTGCGCATACTCAGTTTCATGCTTTTGCATTACTCCCCTGGGCCCTGTGTAAGATCATCCCGAATAAGATGAGCTAACACATGGACGTATTTCATTGCCATTGAGATGCCCTTTCTAGAGTGTTCATTGGCACTGGCCATAAGTCTGCTATGGTTTAGGTTTAAATTGCTGTTGCATCTTGGCTTGGCAAAGACCATACCCGCTTCATTTTTGGTTGTTTTAAGATTTAAATGAAGGTGCTCCAGATAACACCATTAAAAAATCAGCCACCTGTAGCTGAGCCTTTCAACAATTAATTAAATGTTCTCTTAGTTCAGAAATGAGATTTTCCTCTTTTCTCATTGCTTTAATCAGTGATTGTCTCTTTTGTGCGTAAAGAACTCCCTTCATAGGTAGAAGCTAGGTCGCTCCTCTGGAGAAGTGTTTGAATCTCGTTACTTGTGAGTAGAAATTTTTAGCAGGTTGAATTTGGTCAGTACAGGAGTGCCTGAGATGACAGGAGGAATAATTATAAACAATCTGCCAGTGTTTTGCAGCTGCCCCACTGCTGACCTACGAAGTCAGAATGTAAGTTGCTTAGAGAGAAACACAGATCTTACGCTACACCTAATTTAATATCTTGCAGTGAGGTCCCAAGTTCAGCTTCAATAGAGCCATTTTTCTGAATTAATGGATGATTCTTTCACAAGAATGTGAAACTGCTTCCTTCTTCTATCCCAAAAAATTTCATTAGAATTGTGTTTAAACTGCTTTTCATCTTAGCAAAAGAAGGACTGCATGTATATCCAAAATCATTTTGCTAATGGTCTAAGCAACCTTTCCTTTGTATGTTAATTTCGAGCTAATCCAATGTTCCTATTTATACTGAGCTCCTCAAAATTCCTCACTACCAAGATGCTTAGTCTTAAATACTCTAAGGCTAGTATGGTTTTTATTTTTATGTATTTATTTATTTACTTTTAAGTAGCAGGGATTGAACCCAGGGGCACTTAACCACTAAGCCACATCCCCATCCCTTTTGATCTTTTATTTTGAGACAGGGTCTTGCCAAATTGCTGAGGGCCTCTCTCTGTTGCTGAGGCTGGCTTTGAGCTTGAGGTCCTCCTGCCTCAGCCTCTCTAGTAGCTGGGATTAAAGGAGTGTGCCACTAATGCCTCGCTTCTCTTTCTCTCTTTTTAACCTATCTGAAAACTTGCTTCTCCATTTTCACCCCAAATTCCTCTGTTTAAGTGTAGCATTCTGAGATGCAGAGTTGTACCGTTTCTTACTTCCTTAAGGTTAGTTTCTGTAGTCCACAGTTGGGCCTTGGACATAATGATTTGCTCCTGTCAAGAACAGCTCTGCAGAAGATCAGGAATCTCTGCTGTGACATTGGAGTCCCAACACAGCTGATTTCTCCAGCATTTCCTTAAGCGCTGGTACTGAGACGGAGCTGTGTCTGCTCAGATATGGGCGACTCTTGAGTAGTCTGGGAGGCTGTCCTTTGGGCAGGCTTCTGGTTGCTAAAAATACGAGTAGGCTCAGTGTATTCAAAGTGCCTTGTCATTCTCACAGTATAAAATTATTCATTATCCAGAAAACTTATTGACCAAGTTTGAGACACTTCCTATCCTTGGGACTTATCTTCTTATTTTTGGAAAACTTAGAGTTTATATTTCAAACATTCTTTTCCAAGTCTAAAAATAAAACATAGAAACCAAAAGAGTTTCCTCCCCGCCAAATACATGCTAATTTAAAAATGAATGCAAAAGGCTGTTGAGATTACTTTTCAGATTTGAACTTCTGAACAGTTTTATTTTTACTTCAGTCGTTTGAATGATAAATGTGTTTGTATATATACCAACCAATTTTTGTTTTGTATTTTTGACACATAAATTACTCTTGGTGAATGAAGCAGCTTTTTTCTAACAGTGTTACAGAATATGGGTTTGGTTTGCACCTTCATAAATCATACAGATGAGTGCTGTGGCTGTTCCCAACCACACATGATAAAGATGTCTTGTGTCTTGCGGAGGTTTCTGGACCTTCAAGGTCAGTAGCCTAATCCTTTGCGGATTTGTGAATCCTTGGAATTTTCTTTCCTACCCTTTCTTAGGGTGTCTCTTCACCTGCTTGGATCGTTTTTAGGAAGTCCTTCATCTGCCTGCTCCTCTTCCTCATCTCTTGCTCCTTACCCCTCCTTTTCCTATTAAAGAGAAGGGATCTGTTAATAGCCATTCGTTCTGTGGGTGACTGATGAGTGACATTTAGGGGATGAGTTCCTATCCGCGTATTCTGGGTTAGTGCATGCCATTTTAAAACGCCATCTTAAAGCCTTATTTCTTGTTCCTGGAACTTAAAGCCAATTAACTAGCAAGTGAACAAATCCTTCAGGGACCTCAGAAGTCATCCTAGCTTCTGAGAATTAACCTTTTTCAAAATTTTTTTTTCCTTTTCCTGGAGGTTGCTGGGGTTGGAAAGGAAAGACTAGAAATGACCTCATCCGGTGATTCTGTTCCAGAGGGCTCTCGTTTTTGCCGTGGGAAGGGTGAGTTCAGAGCTGACTTGGTGCTTCTGAAACTCCTCTGGGGTCAGCTGAGACTGCAGCCTCACTCATCAAGAATTGTCCTGAGGGTGGGGGCGCACAGGAGGGCATAATAAGTGCATCTAAGCAAAAAGTTCGCGCTTGTCAGAAGTGTGACAGCTGACAAAAATATGTAACAATCAACTATGCAAATTGTGAAAGATGTCAAAACTCTGCTTCAAAAACTTAGTCTCTTTTTATTTATATAGAAATAACTCTGCACGGCCACGTCTTGCAGGCGGTCCTTTCTTCTGATCATTTGGTGGCGCATTGCTGTGCTGTTTTTACAATTGTCCTCCAGGCCCAGGGTTCCTGAGCACGTTTCTCTCCCACCTTCAGCTTCACCTTCTCTCTTTCCTCCCATCTTACATGCATGTTTATTTCAGTTTCTGACTCACTATTTATTTAGGTGGTGTTGAGAGACAGTTGCAAATGTAAGATTGCGTTTAATCTCTCCTTCCATCACCACGACCTTCCAAAGGAAAAGACCCGTTGTCCTGGAATGTACCACTGTGTCTTCTTGTTGTGTGATACAAACTAAAAAAAAAAAAAAAATGACCCGTGTCCTTACTATAGTACTCTTTCGTTAATAGAAGCTTTGGGAACACGTGTGCCTGGTACTCTTTGCAAGCATCTTTCACACCGTCTCCTCACCAGTCCAAGTGTGGTGGACTTCGAGGGCCTACTGATGCTATGCTCCAAGTCAGAAACTCTTCCTCACTGCATTTTATGATGCAAACAGAGGAAAAAATGCAAAAGTAATTGATGTATTTTGAGATTTCTGGTCATGAGGAATTTTAAATGCATAGACGCAGTGTTCATCTCCAACCTATAAAGTTGATACTCTTATTTTGTATTTTAGCACAGTGGTGATGGTGGGGATGTTTCTGAGCCCAGGGTGATTAGGGAACATGCCCAAAGTCACTAAGCTGGTAATTTAGAAAGCAGTATTCTTAAAACTGTGCTAGTTGCTTAATGATTATATATTTTGTATAATGCTGCACACCATGACTGATGTCCATTTCCTAATCAATAAAGGAATTGAGAGAAGGAAAATAACAACACAGCAGTTCTGTAGGTGACTAAGTTGTACATCACCTAGCCCAGTGCTTGGCACATGGTAAGTTCTCAGTAAATGTTAGCAAGTTTCGTTGTCCCAGCTTAGTCTCCTTTTCTTGCAGGAGAATATTAATGATCCATCACTTCTTCCTTGTGAGATGTGAAGTTGTTGACTTACTGCTGCTGGGCTTGGCATGTTGAGCCCTGTCTCTGTTTATTAATGTGATGAGGTTGCTTGTGGGGAGGGAGGGTCCCCACTGTGTGGTGGCAGTGATTATCAGGGTTGCTGTGGGGCTGTAGGAACCCATTGCTACCAAGAGCTGGTTTCTTTCTTTCTTTTAAAAAAAAAATCCCATTACATAATTTAATGATCATTTTGTTCCACTGTGAGATGAAAAGAATTCAGCAGCCTTCAGCTGGGCTGAATGGAGAAACAAATTATAGAAATCACTGACATTAGTGCCTGGCTAGCATAGGATTATTTCCTACTGAAGACTTGAAAGTATTTTGTGCAATCGAATTTTGGAAGACTGGAGTCACGGGGCTTTCACCGCTTGCACTGGGAACTCTTAATTACACGGCCTAATGCAGCTCACTGCGAGGACATTTTTTCCAGTTGATCCAGGAGCAGTGGACACAGTCATAGGAGGTCTGTTGGTTTTGTTTTTCAAAAATGGGATTTCAAGAAAAGGCACAAATATGTTTTGTTCTCTTGAGAAAATGCTGCTTTTCATTCCACCCCAGGATGTCTCTTTGGTCCATTCTGTTGGCTTTGAGCAGTGGTCAGCTACATAATGGGTGTCTTTAACTTGGTTTTATGGAGGATCCCCCAGATACACCACGCCTTGTGGTAAACATGTGCCCAAACCAGCCCCAGCAGCCTTCAGCCAGGGGCTGATCCCACTCCTCCCACAAGCCCACCAAATTCCCCCCTTCTCGGAATATTTTGAAGTATATTTATAAATTTTTAAAAATTCTGATAAAATTCATATCGTACCATATTTATCTTAATCTTAACCACTTTAAAATGTAAAATTCAGTATATTCAGTGTTGTACAAACCATCACCACTTTCTACTTCCAGAAGTTTCCATCACCCCAAAGAACACTGTATTCATCAAGCTGTTGTTTCCGCCTGCCTCCCCACCCGAGTCCCTGGCAACCATTCATCTCCTTTCTCCCTGCATGCGTTTGCCCGTTTTGGATATTTCATAGACGGAATCGTACTCGTGTGGCCGTTTGTTTTGCTGCTTTCAGTTAGCGTGATGTTCTCTTGATTCGTCCTGTGTCGCACATCAGTGCTTCATGTCTTCACTGAAGCATAATCCATTACACGGATGCACCACATTTTTCCTGCTCATCTATTGATGGATATTTTGGTGATTTTCACCTTCTAATTGTGAATAGCCCTACTTTGAACATTCTTATCTGGGTTTTTGATGGAATGTTTTCAGAGCTGAGTATATATGTAGAAGTGAAATTACTGCGTTCTATGTTCAACTCACTGAGGATCTCATGAATTATTTGTGCCATTTTACGTTGCCATTAGCAATGTTTGAGGATTTCAATTTCTCTCCTTTTTTAAAAGAGGCTAGTCATCCTCATAGTTATAAGGTGACATTTCACCATGGCTTTAACGTGTATTTCCTAATGACTAATCAGGTTGAGTAACCTTTCATGTAATCATTAGCCATTCTTTAGCTTTCCTTCTTTTTTTTTTTTGATTGATTTTATTTAGTTTTTCACGTAGCCTTCATTGCACAGACACTTCATTGTGTACATGGTTGGGGTTTGCACCTGCATCCTCTCACATGCCAGGCAGGCGCTGAAACCACCAAGCCACCACTCCAGACCCTAGCTTTCCTTCTTTAGAGAAGCACCAGTTCAAGTCTTCCGCCCATTTTTAAATTGAATTACTTTTTTGTCTTCTTATTGTTGACTTCTAAAAGTTCTTTATATATTCTGGATGCTAGACCCTTATCAGATAAATGATTTATAAATATTTGTGCATTCTACAGGTTATTCCTTTACTTTTTTAATAAAGTATCTTTTAATGCACAAAAGTTTGTGATTTTGATGAAATCAATCTATTTTCTTTTTTGTCACTAGTGAATTTGTTGCCATATCTACGAAATCATTGAAAGGTTTCAAGAGAATTCATTGAAAGGATTCAAGAAGAAAGGTCATGAATATTTACCCCTAGGGGTGTTTTCTCCTGAGAATTTAATAGTTTGGGCTCTAGTTTAGGTCTTTGATCCATTTTGAGTTAATAATGTTGTATATGGTGGGAGGTAAAGGTGTGATGTCATTGTTCTGCAATATGGATATCTGGTTTTCCCACCATTTCTAGAAGAAACTGCCATTTACTTATCTATGTGTATTTCCACATGTTTCTTTAAAAGATAAGAACATTTTTTACTAAACACAGAACCATTACTGGACTTTTAAAAATACTAATCTTATTTCCTCAGCATCATCAAATATCTTAGTCTATATTCAAAATCATAATTGTCTCAAAAATGTTTCTAGCTCTTTTTAAGTCAGTGTCCAAATAAGGTGCATCCATTGCAATTAGTCACTGTCTTTTTAAAACCATTTTAACTCTGTAGGTTTCCTTTCCGTCTCTTTGATTCCCTCTGCAATTATTTTGGAAGAAATAATTCGTCTAGACAAGTTTCCTAGTCTACACGTAGTTGATTTCCTGTAAGTTGTGGACGGGTAGCACTAGAGGCTTGAGCAGAATCAGGTTTTTATGTTTTGTTAAGATGACCTCTTCAGTGATGTTTTGTTCTTTTATCAAGAAGCAAATCTTTTCTTATTTGTCTGTGTTAGCAGCAACTGACAATCACTACCTAAGTCTTAGTTCACTAGGAGGTGCAAATAATGACAGAGGGATTCTATTATGTCTTCATCACATGCTAGACGGAATATCTGCTTCTAGAAGTTTTGGGGGCTGGAGCAGTGGCTCAGTGGTATTGCTCTCACCTGTCATCTGTGAGGATCCGTGTTTGAACCCCAGCATGACATATGCAACTAAGTTTAGTGCACCAAAATTTTGATGAAAAACTAAAAAAAACTGATTCTCTCTCTCTCTCCCTCTCTCACTCCACCTTGCTCTCTCTTAAAAAAAAAAAGAAATAGAAGTTTTCCATGTTTTATTATTTAGTTATTCAGTTATAAAACTTGTATAAGAAAGGCAGGATAAACCTGAGTTTTTCCCTTTTTATTGTTTTTCAGTTCTCAAGATAATAAATTGTTTCCTTATTTTCTTCTAATAGCACTAGTTTTGTTCTTGGGAGGTTATTTTATTAATGAGCTTCATTAAGCATATTTAATGTGTTTATAGACATTGCCATTATTATTCTTGTCAACGCTCAAATTATCCAATCTTCGGCCACTGGGAGTCTTTTGAAGGTGACTATGAAGGGAGTCCTTTTTGACATAATTCTCTGGATCTTTGATAGCTTCCTCACTATTATGTATGAAATTTTCACTTATGCTGGTTAGAATGTAGTCTGTTATAGCACTTCCCAGATTTCTCTGGAGAAGGAGCTTATAAGCATTGAAACTTCCACTGGTCCTTTGGAGAAAGTGTGGAGGGTTTTAGAAGGAACCTAGCCTTTGTGGAATAAGCCACTCAGGCATTGGAAACTCACTCATGAAACTCATTTCGTAAGTTTTTATTGAGGTTTTGTTAGGCATACAGAGAAAAAGAAAACGTGATTAGTGCCTGAAGATTTTGCACCATGAAGGGTATCATTCAGGACCTAGTGACACAGAGGTGTTACCAGACGTGCACATCTAGACAAAGCCAAGACCGTCAATGTGATTTTGTTATGCTTTGGTTCTGTCTCTACTATCAAGTCAGGGATTGATTGCTAATTATTATGAGTTCTTTTTATATAATTACAAAAAATAATATAATCATAAAACGCTGACTTTGAGAACTGCGTTTGAAGAAGGGAAAAAATGAAAATGACCGCTTCCTTTGGAAGCCTAGAAAATGGGCGTGAGAGCACATAGATTCCTTTTCCTCGTCTCGTCTCTGCTTTGCCGTTCAGTACAGGCAATGTTTATTTTCTGCCTATTTTATAAAGTTGCTGAGTTCCATAATGAGTTTATATTTATAGAGTGCTTGGAGCTTTTTGGATGAAAGGTGCTAAATTAGAGTTTATTGTTTATTGAATTTATTTGATGTGTCCAGCCTCCTGGGAACATTTACTGAAGTTAATTAAAAACAGATAGTCCCCGCTCTGACAGCTTACAGTGCCACTTACAAATCAATAACATAAACAGTGTGCACTTTTATTGTCCTAACCATGGCTAGAACCCTGGTTCTTCAGACAGGGAATGGTCCCGCTTTTGCAGGAGAGATGAGTTCATCCACTAGGGCGAAGCACAGACAATCTCAACTCAGTCTGAGGCCATCTACCTGCCCCCATTGAAAACAAAAAAATATTTAGAATATTGAATATCCTTCAATTTCCAACTGCAGCTTGAAAAATTTTAAAAGAATCTATCATTTTAGCAAGAAATTAACATGAAAGTTTAATCTTCTAGTATCACATTTTCTCTCCAGGAATGGCATTCCAAACAACCAACTAGAACACCACATGCTTTCTTAAACCAGCCTTGGGGACACTGTGACTATAATGATAATCATGGCTTATTTACTTCCTTTGCCAGTTGGTGATGGAGTTTTGTGGTGCCGGCTCTGTCACCGACCTGATCAAGAACACGAAAGGTAACACACTGAAAGAAGAGTGGATTGCGTACATCTGCAGAGAGATCTTACGGGTAGGTGACAAGTGGAGACCAGCCTACTTCCCAACAAGTCATCAAACAAAACAGGACATTGTGGGAGGAGTGGCACTTTGTTCTGGCCCTCTAGTGTGATTCCCAGGTGTGGCATCTCTGCCTCCATCCTGAAAGGTTGATCCGACTGCTGCTGCTGGTGAGGATGGTTTGCCGTGCAATTCCGCTCTGATGGGCATGAGAGCCCTTCAGATGAGCCCTGTGAACTTGCATTTGGAGTTTGACAGTGGGTGATTTCCCTTAGCAAAGGATTCATGTTCAGTGATGTTTCTAATTAGAAATCTGATTTTAAAGATAAAGATAGTGTCCTGCTTAGGAAATGGGTTGTTTTAAGAGATATTTGATGGGTCGTTGGAGGTATCCATTTGTATCATAATTAATGTTGTAATACCTTCCCAGCATTGAAAGTGTATAAGGATTATGTGACGTTAGTATTTCTGTACGTACAAGCGAGACTAATTTTTACCTTTAAAAGAATCTTTGAGGCCTAATTACTTAAAGCAATCAAAAGAGCCAGATATGACTGCTCGTGTGCCCAGTTTTGCCCACAAATCTCACAATGAGGCAGTAAAGATAGTCTTGTCATATTTACTGCACTCAGTTTGGGGAGGAGAAAGTAATTGGGCATATTGCAGTTCATTCACACTAGTCTAATTTTTCTCTTGCTACTAATATGGAGGCGATTATATGTCTACTGAGCATTCTTACTAGATTCGCCTGATGATCATCATTTATTTATAAGCTCAATCTTCTTAATTTAAGGGAACAAAAGTTAAAATTGTTTTTCACTATGTGTCCAAGATATGCCTTTGAGAGTTAGACTATGTGCTGCAGATGGACAGATAGATGGGTGAACATTAAGAAGGAAGGGAAGGGACTTGGTGGTTATGGTGCATGTCAGGCATGCCCAAGTACGCGGGTTCAAACCCCACCCCAGCACCCACGTACACAACTAAGTGTCAGAGCAATGAAAGCCATGGGAAAAACTCAATAAAAAATTGATTCTCAGGGCTGGAACGGTGGCTCAGCGGTTACAGCACTTACCTTGCATGCGCAAGTATGTGAGTTCAAATCCCAGCACCACGTACACAACAAAGTATCTGAGGAATGAAAGTTACGTGAAAAACTAAATAAAATTGATATTCTGTTTCTCTTTCTCTCTCTCTCTTTCTCACTGTCCCTCTCTCTTTTAAAGAAAAATGAAAAAAAGACAGCATTGACAATAGCATAAAAAGTCAAATATCTAGAAAAATACAAAAAGATGTGAATGACATCTACCCAGAAAACTACAACACGTTACTGAGAAAATATTTAAAAGACTTTAATAAATGGAGTTGTATTATGTTTCACAGATCAGAGACTCAATGTGGTAAAGATGTCATTTCTCCCCAGTTTTATCCATGGTTTCTTTGAACCCCAATCAGAATTCCTATAGGCATATTTGTGAACAGTGACAATCTGATCTGTAGAAATCACATGGAAATGTCACGGGCCCAGAACAACTAAAGCAGCCTTGAAGAAGAAAAACAAAGGTAGAAGATTTACATTCTGTTATCAGAATTTCTTATGAAGCTGCTAAATAATTAAGACAGAGGGGTATTGTCATAAACTAGACAGTGGCCGAGGGAACAGAATCAAGAGTCCTTGAATGGAACCACATCGTGTGGACACTGGATTTATGGCAAAACTCGTGTTTCTATGGATGGAAAGATATACTATTAAGAGCAAATAGAGTTGTTCAGTTAACTACTCGTATGTAAACATGAGATTGACCCATGGTTCATACCATATTTAAAGACTTATTCCAATAAGTAGAAAGGTAAAAATTTTAAAAACTAAAGTTCTTATGAGATAACAGAATGGTATACCTATAGCTTGGGGTAGGCAAAAAGATTTCTTAAAGAGAACACAAAATACAACTTGAGGGGAAACAATCATTCTGTCTGCTGATGTTCTCATCTGACATCTGTCTCCATGTCTTGATGTGCCATTAACTTGATTTAAATTCCTAACTTAAAATTTTGCTTCGTCAGGGAAAGCATGATGGGTTATTTCATCATCCAGATCAACCAGTAAATGCCAAAAGTCTATCAGGTTTCCAGGGCCGGTTCTAACCGTACACAGTGCTGGGTACAATTTTCAGGGCTCTAAAATTAGAAAGGTCATTTATCCCATCCCTTGTTTTTTGGGGGCGGGAGGGGAGTAGGGGTACCAGCAATTGTACTCAGGGGCACTTAACCACTGAGCTACATCCCCAGCCTTTTTAAACTTTTTAATTTAAGGAAACGTCTTGCTAAATTGCTGAGGCTGACCTTGAACTTGTGATCCTCCTGCCTCAGCCTCCCAAACTGCTGTGATTACAGGTGTGCACCACTATGCCCACCTCCATCCCTTGTGTTAAAATTTGTGAAAACAGTGCTTTTTTTTTTTTCTTTCTTTCCAATGCCTTGCTCAGATACCATGATTTGACATAAGATGTCTCACTGGAAGGAATAGTTAATCACCTGGAGGTCCCTTGTCAGAAGAATTATCAGAGCCAACCTTCCCTGTAATGTGTGGTCTCATTCAGTACAGCCTTAGCTCACTTGTATGCTCTGGTATCTGCTTCTAACCACTCTGCTGGTAAAGGAGGGAGGGGACCCCCAGTCCCTCTCTTAAGGATTTATGAGTTGTTCATATGCTGTGAAAACCAGGCATTTAAATCTGTTTGATGCCCACCTTGACCCAAACTGATAAGAAAGGTAATTTTTTACCCAAACCATGCCTCAGACTGTCCTGTTGAATGGTTTATTTTGCTGATATCCTTAGTGTACAAGCAGATCTTTTTTGGGCATCTCGCCTCTAGTGCCAAATTTCTTCAACCAGGAAATTCAAATATTTTGAGTGTGTGTGTGTGTGTGTGTGTGTTTGTGTAAGTAAGTGTGAGTGTGTGTGTGTGCGCACATGTGTGTGTGAGTGTGTGTGTGTTTGGATATACCACATCTTTTACCAGGATTTTGTTATTGTGGAGAACAGTTAAAAGAATAG
Organism: Aplodontia rufa; assembly: GCA_004027875.1. Classification (NCBI taxonomy): domain Eukaryota; kingdom Metazoa; phylum Chordata; class Mammalia; order Rodentia; family Aplodontiidae; genus Aplodontia; species Aplodontia rufa. The sequence goes on from PVKS010008054.1 coordinate 66,704, forward strand.
AAAATCACAAATAATAAAATTACACTTGGATACACAATACTTTGAATTACTCATGCTAGCATAGCATATTTTGCTTTAAGACTGTAACTTTAGATTCTTTTAGGTTATAGTTTTTCTGGAAAATATATGACTACCTTAGAGTCTATCTGTAGCTTATAGAACCGGTACCTCAACGAAGCCCAAATCAGAGTAATTTGTGGACATATGGTTCACATTCAGGTGTGGATGTCACAGAATAATTATCTCATATAATGAGCAGAGAGTCACCAATATCATAAAGCACTAACAATGACAGTGATAAATGCCCACTGAGGAAATAAAGATGCTTTTCCTTTTTAAATGTGAACCGCATTGGCTACAACCAGTGAGAAAGTTCCCAGCTGCCCTTAGAAATAGTTTATTGTGTTTAGTTAAAATTGCATCTCAGAAGGTAACTTTCAACTTTTCATTCAAATGTTGCTCCCTCCAAGTGAGGATTCAGTGAAATCAGGTTCCTTTTCTGTGCAAAAGCTGGCAATGTGTCTTGTACAAATGAGGCCATGCAGGTGGCCTCGCTTCTCACAGTACTGTCAACTGAAACTCGTGCACATGGGAACCTAACCGTGTCCTCATGAGCTGCGATGGCGGTAGCTACTGTCAGGTGCAGTACACAATGTTTTATTGAACTCAGCACCATGATTTGCAAGGATGGCCCATATATTTCAGCTTACGTGACCAATTGCCCACAGTTTAGGATGGCACAGTGAGTATGTGAAAGATGTGAATGTGGTTCTGGGGAGGATCATTCAAAACAGGTTGTTTTCATCTTGGCTTTTCCTGCTCTTAACTCTCACCTCTCCGTCACTGCAGGGGCTGAGTCACCTGCACCAGCATAAAGTGATTCATCGAGATATTAAAGGGCAGAACGTCTTGCTGACTGAGAATGCGGAAGTCAAACTGGGTGAGAACAGGATCCCATGAGCAGAGGGACTGCTGGAGTGGATGGGATGATTTCCACGGCTCTTCCTTTAAGTTCATGTAGAAATGTGTTGCTCATGGATTTGGAGGACTTAGCCCGAAAAGTGTAAAGGAAAAATGTTTTGTCTATGTCAAAGACATTTTCTGAAAGCATTTTGAGGAATTAGTTGGACATGGTATGGTGAACAGAACCGAGGGCTTAATCAATGTGTACAAATAGTTGGGATTTTCTTTCAGTAAAAGATGGAAGTGACAGACCCTAAAACCATCTCTTGCATCTCAGTTTGTTTGTATTTTTGCTGCTATGGTGGAACACTGATGACCCTAATTTTTTCATTGAATATCCACAGTTAGACATATTTAGCACAATCAATTTCTGCTATAGTTTCATATGTTTGAATTATATTTATATTGGTTTCATTATTACCCAGACCACCTATGGAAAATGGGTGCTGCTAGTCTACTTTGTCCGCCAGCGTTGCCCGTGGGGACCCCTTTCTTTGGCGTTTCCATTAGAGCCCTTCCCACGGCAAGTCTGGAGTTGTCCAGTTGAGAACCCCCATGTGCGTTTGCCTGCTTCAGTGAAAGCGTAAATCGACAAATATCCTGTCGGATTCACAATTTATCATCTAGAAAAGGATCGTTGTCCGTATGGTTATTTATTTCCAACGCGATTTCAACATTTACCCTTTTTGTTAAAATATATAATTTCCTTTTTTTGTATTTGGAGCTGAACTTTCATCTCATGAATATTGCCTTTTAAAAATCAAAGCATACATTACGTAGGCTGAGTGGTTGCATATGCACAGGCCAGATGAGCTGTCCTCGGAAGATTCGGTCATCGCAATTTAACAGCTACTCGTTGAGAGTGTAACAGTTCCCTGTCCCTTCTTGCAAGGCAATTAGATGATCTCATGTCAACGTCAGAGCAACTGGATGTAGATGACAGCATCCTCCTTTCTTAGGTTAGGAAACCCAGCCTCAAAGGGGTTGATCCACTCACCCTAGGTCACACCACTAGCGAATGGCAGAACAGGATGTGAACTTTGGCCATCTAGCTTCAGCCCTTAATCATTTTTCCTTTGTACTGACCTTTATGGCAACCAAGCTTGCCTTTTATCGAACTCCTAGTTTTGGTCCCTGTGGAGTCTTGGTATAACCAAATGTAATACCTGGTGTATTTTTCCTTGTACACTTCATCCATTTATCATGTAGTTGAAAAATACGCAAACCAAGTGTCCACAGATAAATGACGAGGCAAACAGAATGTGGAATGTTCTTCCCCATTACCAAGGAAGGGGATTCTGAGACCTGGTTCAACGTGGGTGAACTCTGAGGATCTTATGCTAAGTGAAAGAAGACAAACACTGTGAATCCACACATTTGAGCAGCCAATTTAGAGAGACCGGAAGCAGGAGCACAGTTGCCGGTGGGGTGGGGAAGGGAGTAGAGGCAGTTCTTGCTCAATAGTTTAGAGTCTGAGTTGAGGAAGATGAAGAAGTTTTGGTGGAGATGATTGTACAATGTTAATGGACATAACGCTGCTAATGAAAAATGGTTAAAATGGTAAATGTTATTTTATGTATATTTTCCCACATTAAAAGAAACAACATCCATCTTATTGTGTTAAACGTGAGATTGTAGAATTTATTTGTTGGTTTTCTCTTCCTCAGTGGACTTCGGAGTCAGTGCGCAGCTGGACCGAACGGTGGGCAGAAGGAACACTTTCATTGGGACCCCGTACTGGATGGCACCAGAAGTCATTGCCTGTGACGAAAACCCAGATGCCACATATGATTTCAAGGTATGACTTCTTCATTGTGCTTTAAAAATATACCTAACATTTCATCCTGAGTCTCGCAGTGGGAGAATTCTCTTGTGCTTTCAGATTTGTGATTTATGTGATCCAAAAACAGAACTGAAAAGAATCCGAGTTTAAAACTGTAAGACGTTCAAGTGAAAATCTTTTTAATGAATTCACATCACATGTCTATTTGTAAAAAAAAAAAAAAATAGTTTAAATTATAGTCTATATTCTTTGTCTTGGAAAATAGGTTAGACTTCCATTTTGGTTATTGTTTAGATTTTTGGCAAAGTATATATTCTTTTTCCTCCCCATGTTATATCTACTAATTCTTGTTTTAAAATATATATTTATTTATACTGAACCCAGTGACTCTTGACCACTAAACCTCAGCCTGTTTTTATTTTTTATTTTGAGATAGGGACTCACTAAGTTTCTGAGGCAGGCTTTGAACTTGAGATCCTCCTGCCATAGCCTCCCCAGCTGCTGGGATTATAGGAGTGCATCAGGGTGCCCAGCTTTAAATTTTTTTCAACTGATACATAAAAAATGTACATACTAACTGAGTGCCATGTAATGTTTTTTTTTCACTTTTTTTAATTCAGAAATTTATTTTTTGAACAATCAAACAAGCTTCTAATAAAATAATATAATATATATAAATTTTGAAAATTAGATTAACCCCCAAAAGCCCCCCTACCCTTATCCCTCCCCCC